>QANY01009901.1:236892-374306 GCA_003255025.1 Datisca glomerata
CCCCCCCCCCCCCCCCGATTTCTAGGTGTTATTATTCTTCTTCGCACTAAAAGTATTGTTAATCTTGAAATCTGTAGTTAAATTTCAAACTATTGGTGTAGAATTCATTCACACTTGATCGAATATTTTAAGGCTATCAATGGCAGGAGCATCCCTATTTACAGAGACCATGGCATAAGCTACATCCTTGCGGGACCGGTGAGTGGATAAAGCTACTTTTCGTTGGCGATGCTTCTTCGTCAAGGAACGGATTGGTGCTGGAGCAATATCTCATCTCATGGCTCTCAGTTGTTGGGCAAGTGGTTGGCCTTAGAGTCCCTCTTGAACTACTTAAATATTAGCAGGATAAAATACATTTTAGACCCCTTAAAGTTTAAGCTCTCTGTCAATTTGCCATTGACTTCTTTTAGCATAAGTGGGCTTCACAAGTTTTGAAACAGAATGTTAATTGCTAATGATTTGTTCATTTGAAAAATCAAGTTGATAAAAGTTGTTATTGCTATCCAATTCCACGCTGTGAAATATTAGTGTAGCAAATAAATATTGAACTGATATTTTCAGTAGCCATACTTATATTATGAGCAGACATTTTGTTTTGTTTTGTTAAAACAATGAAATCATGTCAAAATCTATACAAGTAATGAAAATAATGAAACCAGTTGCCATTATACATAACAATACATAGTTCTCAACTTCTCATTTACTTGATTGCACTTCCTGCCTGTTTATAATAGCTCATCTTTGCTGACATCAGTTTTACTTAATCCACAATTCTATGTTCCATTCGGATAAAGTAAGCGAGAAATTCTATATTACCCTCGGCGCCTTTTAGAGGAGACTCAATCCATCCTTTGCTGCAGAACCCGAAATTTTCTACACCCTTCATTATCTTCTCAACGACCTACAAAATCAAACCTCATCAGTGATGTCTATCCTCTTTTGCTTTCTGAGACAAAGGCCAATAAAGTTTATAAGCTCACAAGATCAAGCGGGGAGATGAAATTCGGCCGGAAAAAAATTGTGTTTTCTCCACGGTTGTTTTGAATCACAAGAAACTACAGAAACAAACATTTATATTGAAGTAAATGCAATGCATGTCATCTCCACCTTTGTTGAATACCTTCTCTTATCAAATGCATTATAAACAGCAGGTATCATCATGACTAGAATGTACGGGATTGTCAGACAACTTTCAGTAAGGTTCTTCCTGTAATTTCTATGCCAACTAGTCGTTTCCCCAGTTATTTTAATTCCATAATTTCAGAAAATTTTTATTTTCTTCTTTTGGCCATTGTTTAGCGGGCCACCAAATGTGTGGTGCTTCCAAGGTAAATTCTTAGAGATCTACCAACAGGGGGAAGATATTGAGGTTTTTAGAACAGGCTTAAACTTGGAAATTAGTTGATTATTTATATATAAGCAAAAAAGGAAAAACAACACACCTCTTGATGAACTGCAGGGTCTCTCACAATTCCTCCACCTCCCACCTTCAAAGAATGAACTAGAAAATAAGTAGTTGATATTTTGGACACTTTGCTAGTCACCCCCTTATAAGATATATAATATTCAACATTATTAAACTATTTTTTTTATCGGTAAAAGTAATTATATTATAAACAGAAGAACCCCTTAGGCTGTACATCTATGATATCAAAAAAAGGAGTCCAGCTCCTAAAGAAGCTGGCCTCAAGAGTCGGGTCTAGAACAAAGAACCACTCTTTACAAGAAAGAACAAAAGAATTGAAAACAATAGACAAAAGGAGCATGAGCGTCGTCAAATAAGCGTTTGTTTCTCTCATGCCAATTTTAAAACTAAAATTGATAAAGATTGTTGTTTCTTTTATTAACAAAGAGAATAATTGAACGTTCATGTACAATTTTAACAAGAGGATATTGAAGGACCAAAAGGAAGAAACTGATATGGTGAGAAATCACCCATTAGAGTATAAATGATTTTTCCCACCATTTCAAGAACTATATTGATGTATGATTGGAATTGCCCTATATGAATGAAATTTGTATGCATCTCTGAAAAATTATGGAAGGAGAAGATTCGGCAGTTTCTTACTTGATATCTGTGAGCTTCAAATTGAGGTTTTACCAGGGTAACTAAAGAGGCATCTCTCTTCATCACTTTGACTACAGCTGGCATAACCTAATTAGCCAGGCAAACGAGAATATGAAATGAATATCTCAATGAGAACTTAGGATCCACTCAAGTGAAAATCAATATAACCTTCAGCCAAAGGAGCTGAAAAAGCTTCATGTCTCGACAATCTCAGAAGTTTATGAACAAAAAACAAGATCAATATTTGACAACGTACACTCCATATTCCTCCAGTGAGAAAAAATATAAACATTTTTTATAGGTACCAGAAAATTTATATTAAAAAAAAGAGAGTACAAGAACAGATTTTGGAGGATGAGCAATCCACCAAAAACTGAACTGAAAAGAACAAGAACAAAGCAAACACAAACGAAATACAGAAAAAATATAAACTTTTAATGCTAGCCTACTGAAAACCATACCAAGAGAATAGAGATGAAGGATAGGTCCAAAGTCACCAAATCAACCTTCTGGGGGAGTCCAGATAGGTATCTTAAGTTTGTCCGCTCTATCACACATACGCGTTCATCACGGCGAATTTTATCAGCAACCTAAAACCTTGTCATTAATGACAGATCAAAAATCAATACAGAATTGTGGAGGTAAGGAAATTCAAGGCATGGGAGAACATCATTCACTGACTTTTGCTTAACAAAACATGCAAGAGTATGTGAAATATCTCTTTTAGGATTTTACATAAAAACTACATTATTAAGAAATCCATCACATATTTTTATTATAAGTCTTCTCTACCGGTAACCATAAGATTGTAGGACGGAAAACAATAGATATAGTTTGCTTCTTAGGGACTTGGTCAACAATGAATAATCTATGCTCATTTTTCATCTCATGCATATATGAAAAGCACATTAAATCCTATGATAAAATATTTTGAAGAAAGAACAAGCTGGAACATTTATTCTAACCCTTGCAAAGGATATTCTCCATCACGAAAATCTACATTCTCAACACAAGTAAATGTTCTGAGTGTCAACATCTCCAATAATTGTAAGTTACAAGCAGGCAGAAATCAAGCTCTAAAAATTGCTCATATTAACACAAGCTGATATCCTCAAGATTTTGTGTTCTTAATTCTTATCCTAGCTGAACATTTAAGAAGCTTGATCCAGAAAAAACGGTGATATTCTTTATTTCAGAAATTCCATATGCAAGAATCTCCTTCCTTCCAAAAGTTCACCGAGAAAGAGTGAATTGGCTTGTGCAAACCATAAATATCTAATAGCGTAATGAAGAAAAGATGGAGGTGATTTACATACTGAAGCAATTACCTGTCCATAACCCACATCAATGCCATAAACCAATGATGCCCCGTACTGAAGTAAACAGTCCGTAAACCCGCCAGTGGACAACCCAGAATCAAGAGCCACTTTACCCGCGACATCGACACCCAGCTGTTCAATGGCGGCTTCTAACTTATATCCTGCTCTGAACAAATATGATAATCATAAAAAAATCAATTTTTTCCCAAGTAACTCAAAAATTAAACTTTGTAAAAGCTACATAGTAGTACATTTTCAGATAAGTAATCACCTACATACGTATTTGGGAATTTCTGCTTTTATCTCTACCACGGCTTTTTCAGAAACATGTGTTCCAGCCTTATTCACCACCTTCCCATCTACGAATACTTTGCCTGCACCAACAGATGGCTAATGTATAAATAAAAGAGCCTTCAAATGTAAAGCCATCCACAATTATCATTTAGCTCATTGGATTGGATGTGCATAAAAATTACACATAATTATTTTCTTAAAATTAAAAAGGACAGTGAATATCATCAAGGTGATTGATGTCATTATTATCGATGAAAAGTAAAGAATCCAAATTTTAGCATTTTTTTAATTAGGAGTATCATATTTTGAGTGATAGGAGAAGGAAATGGTCAACTATGTTTTTTTTTGTCAGCAAATAGTGGTTCCCATAGCCAAGAAAAGAGTTACAAGAAGTCAGACACCCCACGAGGGAGGGTATCATACCAAATACAACTCCTACTATAACAACCACAGCTAGCCAGGTAGCGGGCTAAACCGTTACCATCTCTAGGAATATGAAAGAAAGAAACAGTGGCAACTTTTGAGCACATCTTGAAAATATCATTCAAGATTGGATAAATTGGAGCAATCTGCAAAGAAGAATCCTGTAGAGCCGAGACCACCACCAAGGATTCCAAAAAAGTCTGCAAATTGGCATCACCCGGTAGTTGACAGCATTCTAATCCCCATAAAATGGCCATGGACTCTGCCACCGAAAAATTAGCAACAAGGTCCAAGGCCTTGTTGAGTTTTTAAATTGCAGGAATGACTCAGAACTAGTTCAGATGGACAGAGAAGTAATCTTCTTGAAGTGATCAAAAGTCCGCATAATATCACCAAGCCAGTCGTATGTGTTCCCAGAAATACACTGCACAAGCTTATATATCACTTTAATGAAATCGTAAAAGGTTTACTTACTATCACAAAAACATGATAGGATGATTTCTTACCAACTAAAGTCAATACTCATTCATCTAGAGTTCTATACAGTTTATCTTGCAATGAACCTTACCTTGCAATATCCATGACTGTATAAAGGTTCGGCTGTATTGCTGGAACCTTTCGAGACATATCTCATCCAACCTCCTTTTCCTGGTAATATAAAATTAAAAATAGATTTACAAAGATTTGCATAACCCAGATAGATCTTAGAACAGATTCATTAGTCTTTGATAGTATGTTCTTCTTTGGAAAAAAACTTCAGAAGTAAAAAAGCAAAAGAACAAAACTAAGAGAAGCAAAAATGCAATATTACATGATGAGTGGTTCGCATTTATAAAATTATAAATTCAAGTTTATATAATTCAGATTTAAATAAGAAAATCCGAAACTGATATGAAAAATTGATGTCATAAACCTAAAAAAGCACTTAGCAAAGCTTACTTCTTCACTGATTGAATCTTTCCAAACTTGGAAACAGAAAAGCTACTACAAGGTCCTTGCATTTGGGCTTTGATCCATCTCACTTAAGAAGATAAAAAAAGACAAGTAAGAAATTAATGTAACCGAATCACAGTTAAAAATTGATCTCTAAATTTAAAAAAGAATCACTTTAGCCATTTTCGAAAACATGGATAGAGTTGAATTTCCACTGACACACACGTTGACAATGAAGTTCATGAATAACGGGAAACGCAAACATAATTTCCAAAAATTCACAGACAATGGTGAGTATGCAGTTAACCACACAAAGAAGAGGTATCGGAGAGAGGGAGAGGGGGGGGGGAGAGAGTATCGGAGAGAGAGAGAGAGAGAGAGTATCGGAGAGAGAGAGTATCGGAGAGAGAGAGAGTATCGGAGAGAGAGAGAGTATCGGAGAGAGAGAGAGTATCGGAGAGAGAGAGAGAGAGTATCGGAGAGAGAGAGAGAGTATCGGAGAGAGAGAGTATCGGGGAGAGGGAGAGAGAGAGAGAGAGAGAGAGAGAGAGAGAGAGAGAGAGAGAGAGAGAGTACCTGACGGTAGCATTTGAGATTTGGATGGAGAGGCTACGAAGAACCTTGAACAATAAGTCTTACTGAAACAGCACAAAGACATGATGAGAAAGAACCCTCTGAAGCCGGAACTGCGAGCCCTGTAGTCTTCCTCTGTTTCCTTTGGCTTCCGCGGTTTCTGAAGCTTATAAGTGAGGTCCGAAATGCTTGATCTTACTCTTTAAATTACAAAAACTTCCCATCGATTTTATCCTAATTACACAGATTTCTTTGTTTCATTAATTACACGCAATTCACACGTTGTTAAGGACTTAACGTGAAACTTACAAGATGCAATTCTCTAGTTGATTTCATACTCTTTCTTAATCTTGATCCATTAATTTTAAATTTTAGCTAAGTAGATAATAAAAAAAATTTAGATAAATTATCAAATACTTGACATACACAAATTCTAATAGAAAAGCACGACCAAGAATTATAAACTATCAAAATGAACTTCTTATCCAAAATGGCAGATACAAACATTTTGGGAATACCATGAAGTTATTTGTTAGCTATAATGAAATTAAAAAGATATTCCCTAGGGCTTAAAAATTAAAAGGGGGTGTTTTTGAAGTTTTTACGCTAGAGAATGTATCTGTATAATTACAATAAAAGACATGAGATGTCGGTGTAATGAGTTATGAGTTACTTTCAAATTAATTGCTAATGATCATAACACGATGAGTTTGAATGAGTTTTTAATTGACCAATCATTTAGTTAGTTAAAACTTGATCTATTAATGAATGACATCTCATTTCAGAAACAACTGTTCCAGCTCTATTTATCACCTTTCCATCTATGAATACTTTGCCTACACCAATAGATGACTAATGTATATGTAAATGAGTCTTTTAAATGCAAATCCATCATTAATGATCATTTAACTCATATGACCAGATGTGCGTGAGAAGAATTGTAGAAACTTATTTTCTTAAAATACATCTTTTTTCCTTATTAGTTTGTATTTTACATATGATGTAGGATAATATATAATGTTAAGTCATACTAGAGATGAGTACATATAATTTAGGAGCAAGCAAACTGTTGTAAATACATTAGTTAGATGTCCATTCTTTACTCTTAACTTTTCTAACTCTCCCTACTCCTAACTCTTCTATTCTTAATTCTCACATTTACATTAGAAGTAAAATTTCAAAAATATATTGTAAGTTTCATTTTTATATATTTTTCTTATGTTGCCTATAAAAAGAAGAGATTGCGCATGAATAAAATTAAGAGAAACAATTAGTTTTTTCTTCATCTTCTTCTCTTCTCTTCTTCTGCTTTATTCTCAAGCTAATTTATATCTTGAATTCTTGATTCATATTATATTTTATATCGCGTTATCAGCACAAAGCTTTAACCATAATTTGTTATTAAGGTGAAAACTTTATTGTTGATTGTTCTATTATGTTTTACTATTTTCTCAAAAATCTTAGACATATGATCTTGTTTTATTTTACGCTTGGTAACTAGATATAACTTATAAACGTTAGTTTATAAGTATTCATCTAGAACTAGTTATTTTATGTTGATAATAGATATGCCTTATAAAAGGTAGTTTATAAGTATTCATCTAGAATTAGTTACCAATAAAATATCAAGTTTTGAGTGATCAATTATTTATATGTTGGTGTTTTAAAATATTTTAAGTGCGAAAATATCAACCTATAAGGTTACTCTAGCAACAGTCGTATCCTTTGTGGTCATAGGCCATGAGGGAGTAGTATCATCCACTTATTAAGAATGGCACATGGGATCAAGTTTCTGTTTCTCCCTCTACATATATTAGAATTCTTTGTATTGTTACATAACATATTCTAATTTTTGTTTATAATGATAATTTGGTACTGATTATAAAATAGATGTTTAATATATATTTGTTTAAAAAATATGGTTTGTTAATTTCTAATCCAATTAGATTGTTTAATATGTTCTTTTATCAATTAATAGATAATTTTCATGTTCAAGATTTAAAATTAAATTAATTTTTCTTAAATTTGGTGTAACCTATCAATGAAACATAAGATATTACCTTACACTAATTTTTTATGGTAGTAGTACAAGTTATAATATATTTATAAAATAATATAGTATTGAATATTAGAAAAAACTGTAAATTAAATATTTTGATAGTATATGTTTATGTTGTTATTCATTTCTTGTTCTTAAATAAATATTTATTTAAATAAGAATTGATTTACTATAGTATTTTAATATTTATTGCTATATTTAAATTTATTCATTTATGATTTGTCCTTATAATTATCTAATGTTATATTTTAACGTATTATTACATTAATATTTCTATCTATTTATTCTAACTATGCTATTATTTTGTCATGCAATTATTAGTGATCTAGAAATGTCAAATCTTACAAAACTCAAATTTATTGCTCTCGACATTTCGGGTAAAAATTATTTATCATGGACTCTTGATGTGAAAATTCACCTTGATGCCATGAATCTAAGGAATACAATTAAAGGAGGAAATCAAGCATTCCTATAGGATCGAGCAAAAATCTATGATATTTCTCCGCCACCATTTACATGAATGATTGATAACTGAATATCTCACCGTAAAAAATCTCCTTAATCTCTAGAATAGTTTAAAGGATAAATATGACCATCAGAAAATGGTAATATTTTCAAAGACTCGTTATGACTGGATGCACCAGAGGTTGCAAGATTACGAATAAGTTAGTGAATATAACTTAGCATTATTCAGAATTAGCTTACAATTAAAATTATGTGGTGAAATTATTACTGAAGAAGATATGTTAGAGAAAATATATTCTACCTTTCATGACTCGAATTTGCTCATGCAGCAACAATATCGAGAGAGTGGGTTTAAGAAATACTCAGAGTTAATCTCTTGCTCACTTGTTACTGAACAAAATAATGAGCTTTTGATAAAAAACCATCAATCTCGCCCAACTGGCTCAACACCATTAAAGAAGTGAATGCTACGTCATCTAGTAATTATGGGTGTGGGCATGCACGTGGACGTGGTCGCGGTTGAAGTAATCGACACCGTGGTGATCATAATCATAATAGTAAATCATATAGTGATCAAAACAAGAAAACCCCACCATACCATCAGATGGATGAAAATCATGGAAAATGAAAGGGATCACAGCATTAGCCTTTCAAGAATTATGAAGAAGTTCGTTATAGGTATGGCATGAAAGGTCATTGGTCGCGTACTTGCCACATCCCTAAGCATTTGGATAACATATATTAAGCTTCTATGAAGGAAAAAAGAGAAAGAGATTGAAATGAATTTCGATGATCATAATAATTCAGTTGGCATGACCTACTTAGATGTTTCTGACTTTCTGGACTAGTCTATAGAGATCGTAGATAATGTTCTTAATCATGCACACATTGTTTAAGCTTACATTTCTCATTTTATTTTGTTTGTCTCTCTAATTGCTTTAAAAAAAGATTATAAAAATTATTTTATAGTTTCTTCATAAATAAAATTTTATTATTTTCTTTGTTAACGAATAAATATAATTTTTTGCAGATTACTAGATGAAGTAAAAAATTAATGTTCAAGATGTATGTCTGATAGATAACTCATACGATTCTTAAGGAGAAAATATATTTTTCTCACTTGACATTAGAAGAAATAATAGTAAATATTATATCTGGCACCGTGAAATTGATTGAGAGCTCCGGTAGAGCCAACATTATACTACCTGGTGGAACATAATTAATTATTGATGACGTATTATTCTCTACAAGATCTAGAAGAAATCTACTTAATTTTAGAGATATTCATCTTTGTGGTTATCATATTGAGACAATTGATGAAAATAATATGAAGTATATATGCATTACTTCATATGCCTCAGGTGAGAAGAAAATATTGGAGAAACTTCCATCTTTGTCGTCTGGGTTATATCATGCAAATATAAGATCGATTAAGTTAAATAATGTGATGAACCAGAAGCTCACTAACTCAAAGACATTTATTCTTTGGCATGTGGAAAGAAGCAATACAACTAGAGCTTGATTCGCTTTCAAAACAAGAAGTATTTGGACCTGTAGTGCAAATACTCGAATGTGTAAAGCCAGTTGGATACAAATGGGTATTTGTACGAAAGCGTAATGAGAATAATGAAGTTGTTAGATACAAAGCACGTCTTGTAGCACAAGGTTTCTCACAGAGACCTGGTCTTGATTATGATGAGACCTGGTCTTGATTATGATGAGACCTACTCCCAGGTAATGGATGTAATTACCTTTTGATTTTTAATTAGTCTGGATGTTACAGAACAACTTAATATGCATCTTATAGATGTGGTAACAACATACTTGTATGGCTCACTTGACGGTGAAAAATATATGAAAATCCCAGAAGGATATAAAATGCCTTAAGCATATAATTCAAAATCTCGTAGTATGTGTTCAATTAAACTACAACAATCTTTATATGGTTTGAAACAGTCTGGGTGTATGTGGTATAATCGCCTTAGTGAATACCTTTTGAAAGAAGGGTATGTGAACAATTTAATTTGTCCATGTGTTTTTATTAAAAGATTAGAATTAGGGTTCACCATTATTATTGCGTATGTAGATGTTTTAAATCTCATTGGCACCCCTACAGATCTGGATAAGGGCATAACTTATCTGGAAAGAGAGTTTGAAATGAAAGACCTCAGAAAGACAAAATTTTGTCTGGGCCTACAAATAGAACATTTATCATATGGAATATTAATCTATCAATCGGTTTACATAGAAAAAGTCATGAAACGCTTTTATATGGATAAAGCTCATCCATTGAGTTCTCCAATGGTTGTGAGATCACTTGATATTAAAAAAGGATCATTTTCGTCCTCGAGAAGATAATGAAGAAGTCCTTGGTCCTGAAGTACCATATCTTAGTGTAATTGGTGCTCTCATGTATCTTGCAAACTGAACACGTCTTGATATAGCATTTGTTGTTAATCTACTTGCGAGATATAATTCTTCACCAACTCAAAGGCATTGGATTGGAGATAAAAACATATTTCATTATTTACATGGAACAATAGACATGGGTCTATATTATTCGAAGACGTCAAAATCACAACTAATTGGATATGCAGATGCTGATTACCTTTCTGATCCTCATAAGGGCCGATCACAAACTGGTTATGTGTTTACTTATAATGGTACAACTATATCTTGACGATCTGTGAAACAAGCTATGGCTGCCACTTCTTCAAATCATTCTAAAATACTCGTGATCCATGAAGCAAGTAGAGAGTGCATATGATTAAGGTTAGTGATCGAACATATTAGAGAAACATGTAGATTATCCTCAATCAAAGATAACCCTACGCCTTTATATGAAGATAATGTAACATGTATCGTCCAACTTAAAGGAGGGTTTATAAAAGAGATCGAACAAAATACATCTGACCAAAATTCTTTTTCATGCATAAACTCCAAACGAATGGAGATATAGATGTGAAGCAAATTCGATCAAGTGATAATATAGATGACTTATTCACTAAAGAACTTTCTGCTATAACATTCAAGAAGCTTGTTTACAAGATTGGAATGCATCATATTCGAGACATTTCATGATGGTGGTTATATTAATATTAGGGGAGTATAAAAGGAGAGTCCACTATGACTCATTTTATTGATAGTTATAAGTTATTAAGTATACAATATAAAAAATAATTTTAACACGTACATTCGTCCACTATTATATAAATGAGAAGACGCTGGATAACTATGTATAGACGACGAGCTAATTTAATTGTAATTTCAAACTAGTTATGAAAATGTAAGAACACCATTTAAATAGGTAAACTATACATAAAACATTACTCTCACATTTGTAATAAAGCATCCTCTTAAGGGCCAATTCCGTTCCTTTAGAATGTTTATTAATAAATACATTCAAGAAACGGACCTTCGAATACAAAAACTCAATGCAAGTGCTCTATGATTTGCATTTGCAATAAAAATATTACATTACAAAATAAGCTAAACTATTGTTTTCTGGTATCTGAGTTAGGACTCAATTTTCTCATTGTGGTCATATATTTTTTAATCAGTTTAGTTATTAGACTTTTAACATGATCTCAAACGAAAGTCCTCTTCATATACTCGTAACTAAAATAAGACAAAAATAATGACATATGAGACGAAACTTATAACATAATACCTTAAATAAATAATTAACAATGTATTATATCGTCACATACGTCTTAAATGTCACAAGTTATGTAATGTTTTACTTACAACATAGTAATACAATAAAAATGTAATCCCTCATGTAAAAATTAAGAATATCATTCAATGACCAAAACAAAACAAAAATGTATACAACTCAGAAATCAAATGAGTAGTTTACATAATAAGAGTTCAAACTTAAATAATAGCTTTCTTATTGTTGGTTGACAAACTTATATAACATGTGTTTAGGGGTTGGTGGGCACACCACGGCAGCGCAAATAATGGGAGCAACCACGGTTATATGACTTAGGAGCAGCATTTTTAACCAAATATTCATCTGAACAACCTGGAAAGCCTGGTTTATTGCATGGATTTTCAAATACTATTTCCTTCTTTGATTCCACCATTTCTTGGTTTACCATCACCATTACTATCAATACCAAACACATCAACCATGCCTTTCCCATTTTCAATTATTCCCAATATTAACAAAAATCTATTTTCTCTTTCTGTTTTGAATATGGGAAAGGGATCGACAAGAAAAATGAATATGGGAAAGGGATGGATTTAATGGCATTATTTATAGAGGCAATTTTGATTAGGGGTTCAACGGAAACGTGATTAATTTAGGCATTTTTGGTTGTGAAATTTTTCGTTGGGTTCTAATTAGTGGATCTGTTGACATAAAAATTTGTTATTTTAAGATCACTGGCTAACAATAGGGGGTGGATACTTTGCTTAATATCTATAGCTTTGGTGGTTTTGCATTTTTTTTCTTTTTTTTTTCCCTATGATTTTCTATTTTTTGGCTCGTACTCCTAAAACTTTCCTTTTGCTAATTTAGAATGCATGCTTAATAAGAAAAGAAAAATTGCGGTGGATAGACCACCGAGAAAACAAAATAATGTCATGACTGCTGATTAGTTTTTAATCAGATGTGACTTTCTAATAAAATAAAAATCCTAATTTGTGCCTTGCTATATGATTTAAGAAAAAAATTCTGCTAGACTCTATTCTAAAGATAAAATTAATATTTGCAAGACGGTACTCTAATAAAATATTTTAATTAGAGAATGATCTAGTAGACATAATGTTCATAAGAAAATTTCAAAATAAATGAGTAACTTACGCCCAAGTCCAGACATTATATTACAGAAAAATCTTCATTTACTTTGCTTAAAAACCGAAACACCATTTTAATTTGAATTAAAAAAAGCTCAAACCGAACACAATTTAAATAACATTTAATATCAAAATCACCCCATTTTGTCAATTCTAGAAAAGTTGAAATCAATTTTTTTTTAATATTCAATCCCAAATTTACCTAAATCCGAAACATCTCTTGTAGGTTTATGTTTTGTGTAAGAAAAATAATTGACCCAGAACGATTATAGAGATAATTTTACTTTTCACATCTAAACTAATTTTTTTAAAATAATTGTAGGTAAAGCTTTTTTTATTTCGTCTATTTATAATCTTTTTTTCTCAAAAATAGCTGAGTTGACTCATTCTATTACCAAAGTCTGTTATTTGACTTCACGTCCTCAAAGTAATAACACATTATTTATTACATCATGGAATTAAAAAAAAACCAACCAACTTATAAACTGCTGGTACTAGGAACAAAATGGACTTGAAACTCCGCTGTTAGTTGCATGGATGGAAGAAGGTCTGTATGGCTGGTTTCTTGGAGCAACTCATATAGAAAAAGTTGCTGAGAAGGTACTGATGGCTGAGGGTTGACCCAATAAGTGGTAGTACTAGAAGAACCATCTTGATCATTATAGTCATAGTGATGATGGGATGCCTGATAGCGACAAGACAATTTGTTGGGCTTCTTGTAGGTCTTGCGGATTGGAGGAGCCCTTTGATACCATGAGTCATCATCAGTATCTGCTTCTTCCTAAAAAGGCTCATCACAGTCGCAATTAAGGTCGCATCTATCTGAGGAAACATCTCAGATGAAATGTCCATTTACATGAGTCACATAACAGGGTTGAGCCTCATGGTCAATTCAGGCTATGTGAGGACAACTTCGCAAGAGAGTGTAAGCAGGAGTGATAGTTAAAATACTTCCAAAAAACACAGGTCTGGAGGAAGAAGGCTCTGCTGTGCCAGGTCTGGCAACGATGGTTTTAATAGTCCCATCGGGGAGTCGGTGCACCTTAGGAGGGGCAAAAGTATGAACATCACGTTGGATGGCATGAAACTATCGTTCATAGTTATTGATCCATTCGAGAGGCATTAGTTGCATGAGTTCAGCTTTAGAGATATGTCGAGGGATTTGGATGATATAAGTGCTCTGTCAGAGACAGAAAAAAATGCATTAGTTGCGTGATTACCCTAATTGGTATCAAAGCATACTTTTACAGCCCGTGGTAAACTATTATAAGAAATAGGACAGTGAGAAGAGCCCCAGAAAATGAGTAACTCCACAAGCCTTGAACCTGTTCGCCTTTCCTCTTCCTTCTCCCCTCAAGATCTTCCCTCTTCTGTTCGTCAAACTATCACAAATAAGATCGAGAACCTGATTGAAATCCATCATCTCCCTGAAGATGTCAGAGTTCAGGAAACGAAATTACCACCAAGAGCTCTGCGCTTGATGATGGACATGTTAGCACCAAGACTTCTGCCCTTGATGATCCCTATCCTTCCTATCCCATGAGCAGCCAAACTCCTAAGTATCTATTCTCTGCTATTCCTTATCCCAAAGCCTCCGACTATAATAATCTGTTCAAAATGTCTTACCCCATTTTAAAACAACTCAGACAATCTCGATCGATATCAGCAGCTCTTCCAATTAAGCCTACTCCTTTTTCTTCGATACCTCATGATGTTCAGATCCATCCCACTCCCCTGGCCTCAACTTCCTATATGAAACCCTCTGCTCTACTAGTCCGTCCTCCTCCTCAACCTCAGAAATTGAAGGCTTCTCTAGATCCTGATTCGACCATCCAGAAGTTACAAAGTCTCTCCAGTTTAGTTTCTGAAACTAATACCTCCAGTACTGATTATACCTCTAGTCTTCCTTACGAGGCATGCCAAGCTGATATTTCTACTATTGCCATGGTCCAACCTGGTGATATTGATGAGGAAGAACCCTCTGTAGATGATCTTCCTCCTCCAATGCCTTCCCAAGACTCGAGGAACATATATAAACCAACGACTGACCCCTGGTTTACTTTTGATGATCTTCGTCCAAATAAATAGCGTGATTGTCTTCATGAATTAGGTGCCTAGATTGACTTACAACTGTCTAAACTAGATGTGGCCCTCGAAGATGTTCTCTTTGAGTTTTTATCTCGATTCACAGGGACTTTAAGAGAATGGTTTCAAAGTCTTAGTTCTTATCAAAGGTCGACTGCAACTCGTAGCCCGGATGCTGGCACTCTTTTGGGGATGTTACATAAAGAATTCATTGGTGACTTCTAACTCATTGACAAACAGAGTCGTCAAGAATTTTTTGAACTCTGACATCTTCAGGTGGCGAACAAGTATTACATGTTGAATGGAGCTAATGACGTCAACCTCCGGCACATGTTCATTGCCTTTCTTCCTGAAGAATTGCAACCTGAACTGCATCGAACCATTAGTGCCCTTCGCCGTGATATGACGGACATTTCCCTTAGTGAAATCTATCAACTTGCATTGGCCACCCTTAATAAACTTTGTGAACAAAATTTTTTTTAAGGGCAGTTCAAAAGGGGATCCAAACTTAGATCGGCATGTACCAAATCCAATCTCAAGCTCAAATGCCATGCCCAAAAGGATTGTTTATGTTCCAAGGATCACAGGCATGACAAACGAGAAAAGACCCATCATTTTTCATCTCATCAAAAGGGTTTCACGAGTCACTCTCATACCAAGCCTTTTCTTTGGTATTTTAAGAAAAGACATCCTTCCTCCCGCAAGTCTGATAAATGCTACATCTGTGGTCAAAAAGGCCATTTTGCAAAAAGTTGTCTTCATAAAACCAAAATAGATATTCAGATGCTGTGACATCTTCAAACAGTGCTTCTTCTTTGAGATGATGAAGATATTGAATCTGTTGTGGAAGAAAAAGCTAGCCGCAATGAGGACACTTAATATGTCTTACCATACTCCTCCGACGCGGCCAACTGCTCATCTGAGTTCGCCACCTCATCAGAATCTGACACATCGAATAATGCTACTCCCATCATTTGCTTGGGATCTCTTAGGGTCTTACATGACCCTCCCAAAGAGAAGGTAGTGGCCATCAAACCACATATTGAAATCAAGCTTCTTACTGACAAATTTGCTAAAGCTATTCTAGCCATTGGATTTTTTAGATACTGGCTCTTGTAGAATAGTCATGAAACTATGTCTTCTACCTTCTGAAGATTAGGTTCCTTATAATCAATATTTTTCTACTGCTAATGGCAGTTTATTCAAAATTGAGTGGATTACAAAGAGACAAATTGGTCTTCAATTCTTCCCAAACTACATTATCTGAATGAAGGTATTAGGCAGCGATCTTCAAGGCAAATATATCTTAATTGGTTTTGATGCTTTCTCCCACACAAAGAAACTCCAGATTTTATCCACTAGGATCCAGTATAAAAGTTTTTTCCGTGCTTATACCCCTGTTGCCAGTCTCATCGAGCTCCAACATGTTCCTCTTGCATATACCTATCTCCGTGATCAGATTCTTCCTTATTGTGCTGGTAGGCATGACCAGTTTTCCTATGCTTTCCCTCTCTGGAAAAATCCCGCATTCTTTATTCGTCTTCTGTTCAAACGCTATGAAGACCTCAATCTTACCAAGGCCACTCATCCCGACATGAATCTATATGATCTTGCACTGGCCCGAGAAAAATGTACATCTCTTCTTCAGCAAGGGATTATTGAGCCCACGAAATCTGAATGAGCCTGTCAAGCCATTTATATTGAAAAACGAGTTGAACTCAAACGTGGGAAGAAGAGATTGGTGATTGACTATAAGCCTCTCAACCTGTTTTTCCAAGATGATAAATTTCATCTTCCCAAGCCCAATACTTTATCTGTCCATCTCAAACGGGCCAAGATCTTTTCCAAGTTTGACCTTAAAGCTGGGTTTTGACAGTTAGGCATTCATCCTGAGGACCGGTATAAGACTGCTTTCTGTATACTGAATGCCTAGTACCAATGGACTGTAATGCCATTTGGACTAAAAGTCGCACCCTCACTGTTCCAAAAGGCATTGACCCAAATATTTAAGCCCATTTCGCACAGTGCCTTGGTTTATATTGATGACATTCTACTCTTCTCTGAAGATTCACCTTCTCATCAACACTTATTATCCCAGTTTATTGATCTCATCAAACATTATGAGATTATGCTCTCCGCCAAGAAGGCCAAAATTGGTGCTACCCCTAACCAGGTCCCCATATTGCCATTGAATTGCTCAAATTTCCCAATACTGATTTAACGGTCAAACAAATGTTTGAGCCCATTTTGCACAGTACCTTGGTTTATATTGATGACATTCTGCTCTTCTCCGAAGATTCACCTTCTCATCAACACTTATTATCCTAGTTTATTGATCTCATCAAATATTATGGGATTATGCTCTCCCCCAAGAAGGCCGAAATTGGTGTTACCCGTATTGAATTTATGGGTATGATCTTTGAAGATGAAAAATTCCAACCAGGTCCCCATATTGCCATCGAATTGCTCAAATTCCCCAATACTGATTTAACGGTCAAACAAATCCAACAGTTCTTTGGCATCATTAATTATCTAAGAGATTTCATCCTTCATGTAACCACCTATACCAGCTACTTGTCCAAACTTCTCAAAAAGAGTCCCCCATCTTGGGGCCCTGCCTAGACTAAGGGGATCCAATCCCTTAAAGACCTTGCCCAAAACCCTTATCCACTAAAGAATCCTGACACAAGATTACGTATCCTACAGACGGATGCCAGTGATGAACATTGGGGGGCCATCCTCATTCATGAATATAAGGGAAAACATTTTTATTGTGGGCATGCCAGTGGATAATTTAAAGACTCTGAGAAGCATGATCATGCAACTTATAAGGAGATCATAGCAGACAAAAAGGGGATTGAAAAATTCAGCTTTTATCTTAGCCCGTATGAATTTACTGTCGAGATGGATAACACGTCATTCCCAAAAATGCTTGATCCAAAAGGAAAAATTCTTCTTGATAAACAACTTCTCAAATGGGAAGACTGGTTATCACGCTATAAATTCTCAGTTCGTCATCTCAAAGGACATCAAATACCATTGCTGATTATCTCTCTCGACCTCAGAAAGACAGCTCCTCTATAGTCTTTCCTTCTCCTCAGACCCTCTTTATCCTTACTCTTTCTGATCCTCTAAACCCTAATCCCACTATGCAGATCAACATGCCTGCTACCATTTTCCCTCCAAGTCCTAAACCTGATGGTCTCACTATGATCAACAATCTTGCCACAAAACTCTATTTTACTGGCTCCATCTGTTACTTAACAAAACATAGATACACCCTTTCCCATACCATTTTGATATGGGCATCCCTTATACCACAATTCCCCTAATTAAAGGTGCCATACCAGAAGAACTCCTTTAGTATCTTTGGGCTCTTTTTGCCCATCATTACCGTGCCATCAGATTTCCTCCATATCATATTTATCATTATATTTGTGATGCTGCTAATACCCACATGCACCTTGTGACTTTTCTTCAACTTTTTGCTCCACTGCCATACTGGCAAAGCCAGCTTCACAAGATTCTCACTGAACACAATCTATGGATAGCTCCTCAGAAACAGAGACATACTTTTTCTGTTTCTACACTCTCCACCGTGAACATAATCATTATGTTGATGGAACCCTGTATATGCGCAACTATGTTAATTTCTGGCAGTCCTCTCTTGCTTTGCCCAAATATGAAAAATGATTTATGGATCAATTGGGTCGAACCATAACACGTCTAAATGAATCCACCACCGACATAGACTTTAATGGTTTTCCCCTTGGGCCATTCCCTTCTAGTCCTCAAGCATCCTCTAGAGCTTCCTCCTCAGCTTTACATGAATACCAACGCTCATTCATCTTTTGTGGTTTGTCTTCTCCTAACCCCCAGGATCCATATCCATTTGAGTCTCAAGATCCCTATCAGCTGGACACCCAATTTCATCCTGACTGTCTTTCCCCTGAACTCAACCAGCTTCCTGTTCCACCATCCGAACCAGATGACCAGCATGATCTTGATGACTTTAGCTCTGCATACTTCCAGGACACACCATATGATGAAGACTATGCCAACCTAGGCTCTGATCATGAATCTATTTCCAAAGGCAATTGGTAGTGCTGCCACCTGTCTCCCACTAATCTCTGTCGTGTTGTAATAATTCTAGCTTTATCTTTACTATAACATTTTTTAAGCTTTTTATCTTTTCTAATCATCGTTACTTTAGACTGTTTGTAAAAATAAGCTTTTAGTTTTTATTTTTTGTAATAATTATCATTACTTTATATTGTTTAGGTCTGTAGCTGCTAATTGTCTGTATTCCCCCTCCATCATCTCTATATAAAGAGGGTTTTCCTTTCATTGTAGGCAAGATTTTTTTAGAATAAAAATATATAAGTGATTTTCTCTCATGGCTTTCTAAGTCTTTCTTCTTTCTCCTTGTTACCTTGCTCTTGTAATAGTTCACTTCTGGCTATCGAGATTCAAGTATGCTCTACACTTACCCTTAACGGAGAGATTCTGTGTATCAGACTATAATCTGAGAATGATACTCTACTATGCTACTCTGAGTTATTTTAGTTTGATGAATATTTTCATAGATCCTAATAGCAGCTCCCTAAGAGGATGATAGTTGAGCCTTACCTAGATATTGAAAGTATGCTTTAGACTGATCAATTGAGACTTGTATTTGTTGGGCAATTTAAATAATAGGAAAGTTTTGCATTATAAACAAGATTAAAAGAGGCATTTCAGGAAAAAAAAAATTAAAAAATGAAAATCTAAACTACAGTTAAGGTAACTACCCTAACTACGGTAAAAAATATGTCAATAAAACACAATCAAAACTAAAGATTAAAAAAACAAAAAAAACTTCCATAGTTGCAAACCATTCCCGAAAACCCTCCATTCTCCTGAGGCCGCTATTGACGTTGGCAAACCCCATTAAGAAAAGATGATTTACATTTACCGTCAATGGAGTTTTTATCTCATCAATGGAGTTATCCCTCGTTAATGGAGTTATTCCTCATCAATAGAGTTACCTTTTGCCGTCAATGGTTGTGTTTTAGGTGGACGTCAATGGAGGTTTGTCAATTTCAATGGCTGTCAATCGATGATGAATGTTATCAATCAGTGATGAGTGTTGATAAATGTTATCAATCGGTGATGAATGTTGATGAATGATTTTAGTTCAAAATAAGGATGAAGATAGAGTATTCCATATGTTTGATAAACACAATAATCAATTCTAGAATGAATGAGAGTAGTTTATGAAACAAAACTATAATTTCAGAATAGATTATCAATCGATTATAAAAAAAAAGATTTTTTCCATAACCGATGTAGTGTATTAATGAGATGCCAATGACAATTATGTAATTTTAAATTAAAAAAATAAAATTAATATTAAAACCGACAAATCCTCCTAATTAATTAAAATGGTCGAAACAAAATCAATAACAGAAAAATCATCTATAGAGGGAAATTGTCCACTGTAAATAAGGAGCCAAAAATCGGTGATGTGACAATAAGAAATCTGCTAGTTACTTAAGAAAAAAATGGGTTATTAATTAACTCAAGTTTTAAAACTTAACTATTTGGTGTAATTACTTTAAATAAATTAGTAAAGAAATTAGTCACAATTTTTATTACAAAATTAGTCACAGTAGTTAGTTGTGATATTGGCAAATCTATAAACAAAATAAATAAGCTATGTTTAAGTTAAAGTTGAGTTTGAGCTTATCTATTCTTAAGTGTACGGTTTGATTGTTATATCAGAAGATTTCATTAACTAAGAAGAAGACTTATGATCTGAGGTACGAAGAGAAAATAATTAACTGGACTTCTAATCAAGGCAATAAATATTTTAAATAATTTATAGAAAGTAAAAATATTCAGTTTCCTATCATAGAAAGTGAAAATATTCAATTTCCTATTTCACATAAAATCTAGGTATCTTAATTAAAAAAAAACATTTTATGCTAGTTTCCTGATTTCTTGAGGTCCTGAGGACTCGTTTAACCTTGCTTTCTCAAAAAGTTTTCTCTAGTCTACATTATCTCTTAAGGAATAGAAATTATAAAGAAATATTGAGTTTTTTGGAGTTTTATTTTACTTTATTTCTCTATCCGATTTTCTCTAATTTTCTTAGAAAAATCTTTTAAAGTCCAAGTTATTTCTTTTGATTTGAAGTTTTCATTTTAATGCTATTTAGGTTTGTTCTTCAAGTTTTAAGCATTAAAACATTTTAATATTTTATTTTCCAAAGAAAATTAATTTACATTAAATGATTTTATGAGGGGTTTTTTTAGAAATATATAAATAACTTTTCTAGCTAATACAACTATTGTCATGGATTTTTTCACTTAAAAATTTTGCACCTCCATCTCTATCTCTTGACCTCTATGTTTATATCATTGATGTTATAATGAATGATCGATTTGACTTACTATGATATTTTTCATTATACAAATAATGTTTCAGTTTTTAGTTATCGACCTATTCACCTCCCTTAAGCTATTTTATAGTTTATGTATAGGCATTTTAAAAAAATAATGGGTTAATTTTGGTTATATTAAGAAACTGATAAAATAAGTTAGTTAATTTTTTGTTTGCTGATATTGTAAATCAAACCAAGCCATGGAACTACATTGAGCTTTTGAAAATTCAAAAGTTATAATTTAACATATTGAGTTTTCAGTATTTCATAGTTCTTACTATTATGTCAATTTCTTTAAAAAAAAGTTAAAGGTGACACTTCGGTTATTTAGGGCTAAAAGAGAGACAACAAAGACAATGAGAGTACAATATTGATTGATACAGTAACTACAATTTATACAGATTGTACAAGCTTCAATTAGGAAGATAATATAAATTGATTCTAAATTAAAGGAAAGAAGTAATATGGAAAAGATATTGAACTTATGGAAATATATTAAACAATAATTAATACTATTGATTTGTGATTGAGGATGATGATGAGGAGAGATTGTCTCCGTTCCTATTATGCCCCCGCAAGATCGAGCTTCCATCAGAAACACTGATCTTCGAACGAAGAATAACAAGTCAAGATTTGGCCAATGGCTTAGTAAGCGCATCAGCAAGTTGGTCTTGAGTCGAAACATGTGCAACATTGAGAGAGCCAGTAGCTACTTTGTCTCGAACAAAGTGATAATCAAGAGCAATGTGTTTCATTCGAGAGTGAAGTACAAGATTGACGCACAAGTAAGTAGCGTCAATGTTAACACAAAGAAGCCATGGTGGTTGCGTGAATAACATCCAAGTTCACCAAGTAAGTTGGTGAGCTAAGCAAGTTCGACTGTTGTGCAAGCAATAGATCGATATTCTGATTCGGTATAAGAGCAAACAATAGTCCATTATTTCTTAGAGCACCAAGAGACCGAGTTAGAGCCGAGAGAAATAATATATGCTGATGTGGAGGTGCAATCATCTCGATTCCCAGCCCAATCAGCATCGTAGTAAGCGATGAAAGTAAGTTCGAAGGAGCGACATAGAAACAAATGATGATGAATAATGTGCTTGAGGTAACGTAATAAGCGTTTTGCTGTGGACCAGTGGGATTAAGTTGGAACATGCATGAATTGGGCAAGTTTGTTGACAGTATATGCAATGTCCGGCCGAGTTAGAGATAAGTACTTCATACCCCCAACAAGACTATGATATTGTGTAGCATCAGTAGTCGGAGTACCATCATTGAGGACTAATGGGGATGAAGTGCTAAGGGGTGTCACTGCCTCTTTAATACCATCCATCTTGAGTAGATCACAAATATATTTATGTTGAGACAAAAATAATCCTTGATTATGAGAAATAGCTTCAATGCCCAAGAAATAGTGAATTGGGCCAAGGTCTTTGATGGAGAAGCGTCTGGAAATAACATATATTATTGTTTGAATGAACGTCGTAGAGCTACCTGTAATTAAGATCATCCACATAAATCAAAAAATACACTGTGAGTTGGCTGTTAGAGTAAACAAAAAGAGATGTGTCTGATTTGGAATTGATGAACCCGAGTGAGAGAATAAAATTCTTCAATTCTTGAAACCAAGCACGGGGAGCTTGCTTGAGACCATATAATGAGCTATATAACCGGCATACGTCGTGAGGTCTATTTGTGTCAATGAATCCAGGTGGTTGTGTCATGAATACGTCTTCACTTAGATGACCATGAAGGAAGGCGTTGTTGACATCTAATTGACGAATGGACCAACCACGAGATAAGACAAGAGTGAGCACCATGCAGATTGTAGTTGATTTGACAACGGGACTGAATGTCCCATGGTAGTCTATTCTTGGACGTTGGTGAAAATATTTAGTCACGAGACGAGCCTTATATCGCTCTATGCTTCCTCAGGTCAACGCTTATCACATAATACCCACTTGCACCTGACGACATTTTGATTGGAATGACGAGGTACAAGTTCCCAAGTACCATTCTGAAAGAGAGCATTTAGCTCGTCACATATAGCAGCTCTCCATTTTAGATTGGTGAGGGGTCGGGAGACATTTGTTGGTTCAAGTTTTTACGAAAGTGGATGTTTAGTATCAGTTAGGGATAATTTTTGGAGAGGTTTGGATATTTGGTTTTTGGCCCGAGTAGTCATGGTGTGGGTGTTCTTGAGGTTAATGTGTGGAATGGCTTGAGAAGGGGGATGAGGGTTAAGAGAGTCATACCTGAGAGTATTCTCGCGCATTGAAGAGGCCGAAGACGTGTCATGAATGATGGTTGCCAAGTCAATATCCACAATGGGGAGGAGTATGTTCGAATTGGAGGTGTTGGATATGGAATGTGACTGATTTGAGGATGGAGAACTAATACTGAACGAAGAGGTGGACAAAGGATTGTGATTGGAAGGAGTGGAATGAGCATGTGAATTGGAATTGTCTTGCTCCACTTGGGAGGGTGCATTGCATGCATGTGGACACAAAGGTGGTGAAGGTGAATATATGTCCTGATTTGGTGATCCTAACTTAAGGTGAGGATGATGTTGTGGGATGGTCAACGGATTTGGTGAGTTGGGTGAAGGGGAAGTTGACATATGATTTACGGGAAGGAATATTGGAGGAATAGGTGATAAAATGGGAAAATTTGACACATGATTGTGGGGGAGGGAGAATTTGACACATGATTTACTGGAGGGAATATTGGAGGATTGTGTGATAAATTGGGAAAATTTGACACATGATTTTGGGGTGTGAGTTGTTGACAATGGATGTGGGGGAAGGAGAGATGGTTGACCATTTAGAGATGGTGAAGTAATTAACCTTATCATGATCATGTAATGGAGATAAAGAAGGGAAACAATTTTCAATAAAATTAACATGACGTGAAAAATAAATTTCATGAAGTGTGGGTTCAAAACAAATATAGGAGTTATGAATATTTGAATATCCTAAGAATATACATGGTTTTGATCTTTGTTCCAATTTGTGAGTGGTATAAGGGCGAAGCCATGAATAGTAAAGACATCCAAACATTCATAACTTCAAATAATTTGGTGAATTTTTAAATAACTCATTCAAATGGAGATTTTTTTTAGCAAGAATCGATGTGGGAAGTCAATTAATAAGATAAATTGCCATATGAAAAGCATATGACCAAAGGGAAAGAGGAAGTGATGCACGATGCAAAAGAGTTAAACCTGTTTCAATTACATGGGATGACAGCATTCAGTAGAAGCCACATGCTGAGGTGTGTGGGTAGTGAAATCAAGTGTTGAATTCTTGAATTTTCAAAGTGTGTTTTTAGACCAAGATATTCTTTTCCACCATCCGAATAAATTATTTTTATAGAGGTGTTAAAAAATTTCTCAATCACATTTTTAAATTTTGGAAAATTGAAAAAACGTCAGACTTGTGAGCCATAGAAAATAACCAAGAATATTTAGTATAATGTTCAACAAAAATCACATACTATGAATATCCATCTATTGATCGAATTGGAGAAGGTCCCCATACATCCGTATACAATAAATCTAAAGCACAATGACTTTTTAGGCTAGAGACACCAAATGGAAGTTTGTGACTTTTGTTACAATGGCAAGAATCACAACGAGATGATGGACTTGACTGACTCAGACTTGATTGCACATGAAGTTTATTGACATATACAATTTTATTAAGAACTTTGGTGGACGGATGCCCAAGGCAATCATGCCAGTGATCTAGGGAAGCCTTGATGCTATGACATGCTTGCTTTGGTATCAGAGAGATCTTCCTTGCACTAGAACACTCATACACGTTATTCATGCTCCTTCCTTGAACGAGAATTTCCCCCGTGGTTTAGTCCTTAACATAAAAGGAGAAAGGGTCAAATTCTATGGGTGCATTATTGTTTATACAAAATTGACAAACATATATCAAATTTTGCTTTATAGATGGCACACATAAAGTATTTGAAAGTGAAAAGGAAGTGGAATGAGGAGAGTAAAGTTTAGAAGTGTCGGTGTGTGTTATGTGAAAACCTTTACCGTCACCAATGATGATATCGTCGGGTACTTCGTAAGGTTGTTGATTCAAGAGATTGTGCAAGTCTGGGGTAATGTGATTGGAGGCTCCGGTGTCAAGAATCCAGTTGGTGTTGGGTGCCGGTTGGTGCCCACAGAAGTGTTGTTTGCTCTTGGTGGTACTGGTAGTCCAAGTAAACGTTTTAAGGAGTGACACTCATGGGCATTATGACCCTTCTTGTTACAATATTGGCATATTATCGACTACGGTGTGGGTTGTTACCGTAGTTATTGGAATTATTACTTCCTTGATTCTAAGATTTTTGACCCCATGTGTTGTTCTGTAGGAAATTCTTTTTATGAGATTGATTTCCAAAGCGTTGTTGGGTGGATCTTGCAGTATTCACAGTCATTGTGGTAGAGGATCTACTTTCTTCTCGCTTAAGGAAAGACTCGCACTCCATAAGCTTATCATGCATTTCCTCAAAGGTAATTACTCTGTCTCTAGCCCTGTCAGCGGCAACAAGTTCTTTAAACTCATGACCAACTCTACTTAAGATGTGGAGGATGAGATTCGCGTTAGGGACATGTGAGCCAATGACAGCAAGTTCATCGACGATGCTGCGAATACGACTGAGGTATTTGGTTATTGAATAGGTTCTCTAGGTTCAGACAGTTGGTCAATTAGTCCCATTACTTGAGGTGACAATGCATTTGCATAATACTTGGTAAGGCGATCCCAGGTTTCAGCAGAGGATTTTGCTGAGCTTGCAAGAGGAAGCACCTGATCAGAGAGTGAACTTAGAATGCCTAAGAAGATGAGTTTGTCTTGTCTCTACCATATAAGGCATTCTAGGTTTGGTGTTTTCTTTCCATCAATTAAAGTTTCACCTGGAGGACATGGCTTGGAACCATTTACGTAACCAAGCATGTCATAACCAAATAAAAGTGAGCAAATTGGGCTTTCCATGAATGGTAGTTTGATTCAGTGAGTTTGAATGGGAGATGCATTGTTGTAAAGGAAATAATGTTGGTGTGGTTAGTCATTGGTGTGCTCACTATCACGTTTGAGTTGGAGGTGGAGGAGTTTTCCTGGGCCATGAATGATAAAATGTTTTGAAGGTTCAAGATCTAAAAGGGAACTCGTTTGAGTGTGATTTGCTCTAATACCATAAAAGAGAGACAACAAAGGTAATGAGAGAAAATGAATTGTACAGTATTGATTGATACAGTAACTACAATTTATACAGATTGTACAAGCTTCAATTAGGAAGGTCATATAAATTGATTCAAAATTAAACTTATGGAAGTATATTAAATAATAATTAAAACTATTGATTTGTGATTGAGGATGATGATGAGGAGAGATTGTCTCCGTTCCTATTAAGGACCATACATATCCATGCATATTTTTGTAGGGGCTTAGTAAATAATGCATGCACTTTTTTTTAATTTTTTCACAATTAGACCCTTTGTTCCACAAAATTTACTAAAACTAGCGTCTTTACACACATAATTCACATGTGTTTCCTTGGTGAACATTTATCACTTCTAGTAAGTTTATCATCTATTAAAATCCATATGACATATCAAGTAGATCAAGTCTTGATTATATATGATATATAACTAATATGTTTTCAGAATTCAATACAAGTTCACGAATTCGTTATTTATTTACAGTTCATGTCTTTAATAGGTTTAAGGAATTAAACGTTGTTTATTCAAGAGGAGATGCTTTAAAAACTAATTATAAAACTTTTTAAAGTTCACATGCACTAAATGTCCTCGTAAACATCCAAAGTGTAGGGGTCTTTATTCACCTGTAGGTAGTTACACACATTTTAGAATAATTTCTGTTTGACTAAGTTTAAGGTGACTGTAGCAATCATTTATATATTTATGTTTTATGATTCATTAAAATGATTTGATAAATTAACTAATGAATGATTGACATATCACTTGATCACTTAAAACTTGATCAATTACTTGATTTGTGTAGAATTAATCCACATTTTATTGTTTACGTGGCATGTTGATAATGGGTCTTTAATGGAATTTTGGATAGTTTTTTAATGGAAAGCCACTACTACAATTTCACTTTTCAACGACGCGCGTTAAAAAAGAGACGATGAGTCACTAAGACCCCGTCATTTTATATAATATGAAACACAAAAATGACGGGGCTTCGAAGCCCCATCGTAACTAAAACGACTGGGTCTAGTGATCCCGTCGTAAGTGATCCACGATTCTTGCCTCATTCCACCGTCGTATTTTTATGTCCACCATCGTCTCCTCTCTGCCACCTCGTCTCGTCTCTACCACTGTCATCTTCATGATTTTCAGGTCATGTCTGCCCTCAACCGCGCGCCACTTCTGCCACTGTTGATATGATGACATTGTTGCTTTCATTTTCTTCTTTCTTTGTTATTTTTGCCTAATCTTCGATATTTTTGTCATATTATTTATGCCATTGTCTTCTTTTTCTGCGTTAGTTCATTCCCCCCTTGGGGCAATATTATTAGTTGTAGAATGGTTGCCATTGATTCATTTGTGCCATATTATTTCTGCCATTGTTTGATATTTTTTCCATGATCTCTACGTTATTTCATCCCTCACGGCTCTGTTTACTTAAATTTGTTTGGTTATATGAATTGACTATGAACTTAAGAAATCCAATGAGTTTTCTTGGGGGTTTGTGTGACTACACAATATTTTGCTACTAACTATATGAATTTTCTTTTGAGTTATATGGAATGACTATGAGTTTGATGATCAATATTTCATATCATAGGTGCACCTTTGATTAATTAATTCATTCAACTTTACCCTATTGGGTTATGTGGTCTATTATTTTACTCTTTTTCCTGTCTCATGTGTACTTGAATGAATAATTAATATGTAATGCAATTTTTTAACTTGTAGATATAGATAGAGAAGACTCGATTGATGATAATTTGAATATCGATAACTTAGATAGATTGAATATGGATATGATGACTAGTACGACAAAAAGAATAGGGAAAAGAGAGCCAACTTACCTCATTTCCTTTAAAACTGATCGAAGGAACTTTGAAGAAAAGGCACAACAAATATTAAGGGACAACATGTAGGCGAGAATGTTCCCAAATTTAAAAGCTTTATCGGAAGTGTCTACTTTTAATTGTTCCAATAACTTACAAGGATTGAGACCGCCATGTTCTAAAGGAGCTGAAGGAGAAAGTGTATGAAACTATTAAAGTATTTGCACGTTTTAATAAATTATTTTTAGTTGTTATTCGTGATTCAAAGCTTTATTAATCTTTTTTTTGTCAAAGGTAAAATTTATTAACCAAAATGATAATTACAAGATACAAGGAGCAAATCTCAAGAACCAAACCCAAAAGGGAAACAAAGAAAATAAAACCCTAAAAAGAAACTAGGGTAACAAATCAGGAATTTCAAATCAATATTCCAATTTTAAGTATCCCTAAGGAAAATAAATCTCTCCTTAACCATTCTAGAAATCTTAAGAATGATCAATAAGGTATCTAAAGCTTTGCCAACAAATATTCTCTTGTTTCTTTCAATCTATATACAATAAATATACATAGAAAAAGAATACAAAGAGTGATCTTAACAATAGGAGAACTACTAGCTTGAAGAAACCATAAAATAAAATTATCCCCATCCATGACCGAGCAGTGAAGATCCATTCTATCTAAGATGTGCGAAATGATATGTCTAGTGTGAGAGCAAGCACAAAAGGGATGATAGCCAGACTCAGAAACATCCGGGCAGAAGACACATGTTATAGAAGAAACAGTAGTACACCGGTTGGATATACGGTCCATAGTGTTCAATTTTGTTAAGGCATGCTAGCCATGCAATAAAAGAACACTTGGGAATGTGACCAGAACACCAAACTAGTTTAGCCCATGGAACTTTTTCTCTATGAGGAACCAAATGAGAATAAGTATGTCTGATAGAGAAAACACCATTGGGAGAAGGGGTCCAACTCCAAGAATCATGAAGTTCTTGAATATGAGGGACAATATTAAAACCCCACTGAGTTAACCAATCCAGACTAGAAATCTAGAGACCATATTAAGTCCCCAGTCCTTGAAGAGAATACCTCCAGAATGCCAAGGATCTGTGAAAAGCTTCAGCTGAGTGCCATCCCCTATCTTCACCATGCATAAGTTAGAGAACTTGTTCCTGATCTTTATAATCTTTCTCCATGCCCAAGTAGGATCATTTATCAATTTGACACTAAAAATTGAATGTTTTTAATCAAATTTAGCCTGCACCAAGCTACCCAAAGAGAGTCTTTGACATTAGTAGCCAACTTCCAGAAGTGTTGTATGACAACAACCATATTACAAACACAAAAGTCTCTAATACCAAGACCACCCTCCTCCTTAGAAGAATAAACAGAATCCCAAGATACCTTAGCTCCCTGGGAGTTAGAGTTGCAACCTGTCTGAAGGAAGTTCCTCAAAGTAGAAGAAATTTTCTTCAAAACAGACTTGGGAAGAATAACAATGCTAAACCAGTAACCTTGTATGGAAACTAGGATAGATTTAATGAGCTGCATCCTCCCTTCATAAGTGAGGAACTTATTTTCCCAAGCTTTAGCCCTCAAAGTAATTTTGTCCACCAAAATGTCATGGTGTGTTTTAGACATTTGTAGAGACAAGTGGAACTCCCAGATACTTAATAGGTAAAATCCCAACTGAGAAACCAGTATGCTCAATAATTGCCTGCTTAACATCATCAGGAACACTGAAAACGAAAATATTACCCTTTGCCACATTAGGATACAAGCCAGACACAGCCTTGAATAAATTAAGCCCTTCCATCACAATTTAACAGAAGCAATATCACCATTGTAGATAACTAGAAGATCATCAGCAAAGCATAGGTTATTAAACTTATTTCTCTTACATCCCCAGTGATATAAGAAGCACAAGTATTAAGGATGCTTATCAGAACTTCCAGAATGAAAACACAAAGATAGAGAAAGAATGGGTCTCCTTGTCTCAGCCCTTTTCCACCCTTGTAAACACCATGAAGACTGCCATTAATACTAATAGACTAGCTAGGAGAAGTCACACATTCCATGATCCAATCTATGAATTTGACAGGAAAACCAAAAGCATGGAGAACTTTTCCCAGGAAGAGCCAACTCACACTATCATAAGCTTTAAGGATGTCCACTTCAAGAGTACATATAGGACTGTTAGTATCCCTACGATAGCCTCTTAAAATCTCCTAAGTGAGGAGAACATTGTCTGTGATAGACCCGCTAGGGATGAAAGTTGTCTGGTTTGAACTCATAAAAGAAGTAAGTACATTTTTCATTTTGTTGGCAAGCATCTTTGTTATGCACTTGTAAAATAAGTTACAAAATGTTGTAGGTCTAAATTCAGTCACTCTTGAAGGAGAAGGGACCTTTGGAACAAGAGTGGTAAAAGTAGCATCGAAAGACTTTAAATAGTTTCCATTCTGAAAATACTCAAGAACTGCATCACAAACTTCTTCACCAACAATGTGCCAAGTTTTCTTAAAGAAACTTATAGAAAATCCATCAGGTCTAGGTGCCTTACTGTCTTTGAAGGAAAAGAAGGTGTTCTTCACATCCTCCCTAGTGAAATCCTGAAAAAGAACCTCTTGCATCTCTAGGTTAACTTTGTTATGGATAGCAGCATCTAAAAAACTCCAGTCAACATCTGGGATAGTGCTCTGAGTACCAAAGAGATTCTGATAAAATAGAACAATGTGGTGTTCAATTACATCAGGATCCTCAAGCAAGTTGTCATCATTATCAAACAATCTTGGAATAGAAACTTTTCTTATCCTACCCTTTACTGCATTGAAGAAAAAAGTAGTATTATTGTCTCCTAAATTCAACCATGAAGTTCTGGACTTCTGCATAAAATAACTCTTTTCAGCAATTGCCCATTTGTGAAGTTCTTGAGAAGCCATATTTGCTAAGTTATGAAGGGCGGTGTTATCAAGATCATTAAGCATATTATCCAAGGTAGCTTGATATTTCCTTCTAGCCTCTTGAACTCTGTTTGAAATGCTATGACAATTTTGGTTGTTGAACCTCTTTAGACCCTTCTTGACAGACTTAATCTTTTGAGCTAATTTAAACATAGTAATACCAGTAATTGGGGCCTCCTGCCAAGATATAACAATTGTCTCATAGAAACCATCAATATCAGACCAGAATTAAAAGTATTTAAAAGGAGCTTTCCTTCTTTGTAAAGGAGGGGCAAGCTTCACAATGGTAGGGTAGTGGCCAGATAAACCTGGATTAGCAAATAAGGATGTAGCATTTTCAAACAACATATGCCAAGGATCATTAATCAAAACTCTATCAATTTTGGTAGCAATACCTCTCAAACCTTCTTGGTGATTCCACCAAGTAAAAAAATGGTCAGGGTGAATCATATTAAAAGCCTCTAGCACATTAACACACTCTCCAAATTTTCTCATGCCTTCATCCTAAGCATTTTAGCCTCCTTGTTTCTCATTAGGGTGAAAAATGTCATTAAAGTCTCTAAGTATGATCCGAGGAGCTTGGTTCATATTAGATTTGAGAGATCTAAGAACATTCCAAAGGAACAATCTCTGGGTAGCATGATTAGCAGCATAGATAAAAGTACCCAAAAAATAAGTGTTGGTACTTCTAACAGTAATGGAACATTGAATAAACTGAGTAGAGATTCTCATCATATTAATATAAAAAATACAAGGATCAAAAGCCACCCATATCCTCCCTGAATCATCTTGATCATAATTGTGCAGAACAATCTAGTTAGGAAAAGCAGAAGCTGAGATTCTTGGAAAATGCTTGTACTTAACTCTTGTTTCCACAATAGCACAAAGACTTAACTCAAACTCCCTCCCTACACACCCTCCTAGTATCCCTATGTTTCCTTGGTTGGTTAAATCCTCAGACATTCCAAGTTGTGAAGCTTTTCATTTACAACAATTAGGAAAAGAGAAGTTGGCACCCTTGGCTTCAGCAAATTTGAGTTTGAAAGCTTGTTGCCTCTGTCTCTTCTTTTGCCTCGCACTCAGTTGAAAGCTTGGTGAAGCATTCATTCCATCACTAACATCATGATAATCAATGACAGGAACACCGTTCTGCTCATTTAAATCCTCTTCTACACCCTCTTGCTTCTCCATAAGTGATACAAAAGATTTTTTAGTTGTATGAGCAGTACTGGAGGAAGCTTGGTTTGTGGGCAATTGACTATCTGAAGAACTTCATTATCAATAGGAATTAAAGCATCAATAACCTCCAACTGCACATCATCTTCATCAAGAGATTCAGGAAGAATAATAGGGTTAGGCTTTGGTTCAACCCTCTCCTTGCCTTTTCTATTGACCTGGACCCATTCTTGCTTCTTTTTAGTTTATGGGTGCTTCTTCTTTTCACCCTGGTTTTGCTCCTTCAAAGCACAATCATGTCTAAAAACATGACACTTCATAAATCTCTTAGGAACCCCCAAATACTCTACCTCAATTTTCATTTCTTGAATGTTAAATTCAGACAAATCAATCTCCAAGAATCTTGGTAAGCCTGAGAAAACATCTATCTCTACATATACCCGAGCAAAGGAAAGTTTATTGGCACTAGCAGTGATAGCATCAGCAAATAAAGGGGTTGCCTATAATGCTGGTAATGTTACTAATACCACTCTGAGCCCATACAATTGCAGGGATATTCTAGATCTTTATCCAGACAGAAATTTTATTCATCTCTTCCTTAGAAAGAGCAATCTGAGGTGACAATTTCTTGAGGAGAAGAGGCCTTCCTAGTAATACCATGGTCCTCCTTGAAAAACATCATCTTTCTCTTCCTCAGTGTTGAAACGAAAGAAGAGAAAACCATTATCTGTCTCAGCCACATCCTTTAACCCTTTGAGTTTCCAAAGTCTATTAGCAGCTTGGCTCACAGCATTGAAAGAAGTTTTTTTTTGTCAAGAAAGTGACCTACAAGAGTTATTTTCCAGTGTTGAATACCCTCTTGTAAAACTTCAGGTTGAATCTTGTATTTTCCACTAGCAACATCTCTACTTGGCTTATTTTCATGAAACGGTAGGGGAATATTTGGCTTTCGAACTCTATCCACCCAGGAAGCACGGGTTTTCCCCTATTTAACAGGTTTAGTTCCATTCCCTTCAGGGTTTAATGCAGCTTTCAAAGCCTGGGAAATAACATTTTATTGAACACCCTCCTCCATAACCCCATCTTTCTTAGACGCAGAAGGCAATGTAGGAAACTCAGTTTCAAAATCACGATTAACACTGATATTGGGCATCTCGGTCTCAATATTTTCAATCAAACCCTCATGAGTTTCATTATTTTCTTCACGTGCATGGCAGGGTTAGGGATAACATTAATATTAACTATTTTGGTTTACGCACATTGAAATCTCCTTTTAATCCTAAATTTTTGGTAAAATCATTTACTTTGCGTTTTAGTTTCACGCTCATTTTTTTAACTATAAATTTTGACATAGTTACTAGTAATTATTCAACTCTAGACAATAAGAGAACAACAACAATAATTGAACTAAGTGCAAAATATATGTAACCATAAAATCTCTCGTATGGGATGTGCAAGAGTGAAGGAAATGTTGGTAAGGATTATTAAACCTCTTCAGAACTTAATATTTATTTGTACATTACTCTGTCTTTAATTACTACAAACCGTTATGACACTAAAAAGAAAAAGGTACTGACGAGCCAATAGATCTGGCAACGTTGTGGAAGTGTGCCCGTAAGGATAAAAAGGGAAGATTCAAAGATGAGGCGTTGAATAGTAGGCAAACAAATTGTAAGCGTGTTTAATTCATTATATTTAATTAGTTTGAATTTAATATAATTATTTTGGTTTAATTATATGCGTTTTAATTATAGGATGAACTTCAGGAGAAATGGGTGCCTACTTCTGGTACCCAGGACATTCTCACCATGGTTTTGGGTAATCCTGAACATGGTGGTCAGGTAAGGGGTTTGGGTCATTTTGTGACTCCAACCAGATATTTTGAACTTCCTCAACATAACTCAAAGGCTGGAATTGAGCAGAAATTGACTCAAGTCCGTGAGTAATTTGTGAATGAGGAGAACTTAAAGTAGAGTGCCAAATTTAAGGAGTTGGAGCAAGAGACACTTAAAGGTGATCCTAAAATAACTCCTCCATCGGATAAGGCGAGCTACTCCAAACGCCAAGATGAGCTTTTTATGATTCAGAGGAAAGCTGTAAAGGAATTTTCGGTAAGTTATAAACTTGATTTACTTTTTGAAGAAATGATATTTATACATACGCATAATCATAAAGTTTTAAATTATTTTAGAAAATTGCGTGCAAGTTGTTTGTGGATATTGATGATGAGGTCGTCACATACATCGCAATTATTGACACAACAAGCAATGCTGTTCTGGTAGGAGATGGGAATGTATATGTGTTAATTGATTTAGTCATGATTGATGATGCTCCTCTACCTATCCTAGTTCAGGATGAGCTGTAGACTGTGGGTCAGGCTATGAGGTGTCATGTGCCTTGGCCTAAACATCTAGTCAGACTTATAGAGGTAATTTGTTTTTTTGTATTTATTAGTTATTTAGAAGTTGTAATGATCTTGTGTGAAACACTAAATTGGCTTGTATTCAGGACTAAGCTCTAAAGAAGAAATCTCCTATGAAGCCTGTTACACAAAACTCAATGCCTACAAATGTTCCACGAGGCCTAAGTATCTCTACACAATGGCCAAGAAGATGGGAGCGGATGAGGCCACTACAATCGATTATGAGAGAGTCATTTTCTGTTATGATAATGATAGAATATTTTGTGATAAAGATGATATTAAGCGATTTTGTGAAATGCGCGAGATATCTTATAGTATAATGTCAATTTATATGGAGTAAGATGCTTAGGAATCGATTAAAAAATTATATACATTTTTAATGATGCTGCTAATTGCTTATTTTTTGGTGTTTTATTTATTGTAGGTCCCTTTATTGAAAGTTACGAGAGCAAAACATCAGCCTATTTGTCTTTGTCAAACCCCCACTCATAAGTGCAGTTGAGGTAATTCGGACGAGAGAGAACATTACATTTATGATATTTTGATAGCCACACGCCCTGGGCAATATGTTTTTGCTCCATTTAGTTTCTTCCATCAGTGGGTATTGGTGGTCCTAGATTTTCACTAGAGCAATGCATATATCTTTGACTCTATCAATAATTTTAGTCATAAGGACCCGAAAGATGTTGTTACGAAGTACGTTTTACTCTATAGTTATGAATTAAATGTATTATGAATTACACTATGAAGATATAATTAAGGGTTAAAATGTCTTATGCATGGGTTTCAATATTGCTAGAACTATGCTAGGACGTACAATTAGGAAATCTTTGAAGTGGATAAAACCTCAGGATTTAATTTATACATTTATATTTTATGTCTATGCTAACGTGTTTGGATTATTAATCTATATAATTAATTTATATAATAGTGTCCTATGCAAGTTGGGAGCATTGAATGTGACTATTGTGTTATGCGTTTCATGAAACATATAATCGAGAATCGTAATAAGTCTATGAATGAAATGCTAGGTAAACTAGTTATTGTTTCACTATATTTAATCTATTCTATTGATAGTGTAGAATAGTTTGACTAACATAATTGTTAATTTTTTATGGCAGTTCACAAATAAATCAACGTATACACAAGAAGAGATTAATGAATATACACAAGAAGAGATTAATGAAGTACGATTTGAATGGTCCGATCACTTCGCTGAGTATATGTGCTGCCAGTTGGGATAACTTTGGGTGGCATTTTGATTTTTATGATTGTAAATAAGTTACTCGGTGTAATAAGTTACATTTTAAATATTAATAGGAGTGGTCTACAAATGATTCTGAATGAATTTTGAGTTTGTCATCATATAACCGATAAACAAGATTTACCGGCCATTATAACATCATGATCTATAATTATATATGGTGAAAACACGCTCGCTCGATACTTGTTACAAAAGCACAACAACATTATCAATGAAAACTTTTAACGAGTTTATGAATAAGTGTGCAATTGCTTGGAGAATCTTTACTTAATCTAATAAAATCACAACAACTATGAATAAGTGTTCAATTGTTTTAACAATTAATTACTTAATTCAAATCTAATTTAAAATATAAATGAAGACACTTTAATGCTCACATTGAAAAATCGAGAATCTTGATAACTTTGTTTGCGATTCATCAAGTATACCCTAATTAATTTTAGAAAATTGAATTTGTTGAAACATCGCTATAAAAAGGCTGAAAAACCAATGTATTAATGCAAAACCGCCGAAAATTGGGAAATCGCCAGAAACCGCCGATATAGGGGCATAAACCGCCGGTATATGTTGTAAAAACCACCGCTATTGACATGAAACCGCCATATGGTGGTGTCGTTTCGCCATGTGGTGATGGTGTTTTACCATGTGATGATGACGTTTGCCTAGATGCAATATACAAATATTGAGAAATTATTTTACTTGATATTTGTCATAAAATCACGAGCATAATCAAGGATACGTTGTTATGATGTAATAATTATAAAATAAAAGGTTAAACTAACCTTGGGGCTTATACGTGTTCGTCAAACCGATAAATAAGATTTACTGACTACATCACGACCTATAATTATACATGGTAAAAGTTTCCTCTCTTTTAATACTCTTCACAAAAGCACAACAACATATGAATCGATAAATGTAAGACATAATAGTGTGTAAAATGATAAATTTTGTGGGGTTCACCAAAAATTACAAATACATATTAATGTAAAAATGACAAATTCGTAGTGGGGTACAAAGAATTTCTTGAGGGATTTATCAAAAATTAAAAATTCTTTTTTAGAGAGGTTCATCAAATACGTACAAATTGATAATTCTTAGAGGAATTCACCAAATATGTACTAGGGTTCACTAAATACGTAGTGGAGTTCACCAAATATGTATAAAATTAATAACTCTTGGAGGGGTTCGCCAAAAATGACTTTGTACGTATTTGGTGAACCTCAGTATGCAATTGGTGAATCTCAATACATATTTGGTGAACCCCTCCAAGAATTATTAATTTTACGTACTTGGTGAATCTCATTATGTATTTAGTGAACCCCACCAAGATTTATTAAATTATACATATTTGGTGAATTCCATTACGTATTTGGTGAACCCCACTACGTATTTGGTGAACCCCTCTAAGATTTATTAATTTATAAGTATTTGGTGAACCCCATTACGTATTTGGTGAACTCACTACGTATTTGGTGAACCCCTCCAAGATTTATTAATTTATACGTATTTGGTGAACCTTTATACGTATTTGGTGAACACCAGTACGTATTTGGTGAACCCCTCCAAGATTTATTAATTTGTATGTATTTGGTGAACCCCTATACGTATTTGATGAATCCCTATATGTATTTAGTGAATACTAGTATGTATTTGGTGAATACTAGTATGTATTTGGTGAATACTAGTACGTATTTGGTGAACTCCTCTCAGATTTATTAATTTGTACGTATTTGATGAATCTCAGTATATATATAGTGAACCCCCGGTACATATTTGATGAACCTAATACGTATTTAGTGACAAAAAAAAGATAAAATTACCGGCATCAATGTCAGGGAAAAACCCCGGCATTGTAAAATTTTACATAAACTCTATCATAAATTGTTTTTACATCTTAACACACATCCAATTAAATAGTAGAACAAACAAAACTTCTAATGTTTTTGACATAGCTCTATTTATATTATTGAGACACTGTAATTTTGAATCATGATAGCTTATTTTGCTGATAACAATTTTTACAATATATATTCTTAAAAGAAAAATTGAACACGTATATCTCATGTGATTGATTACTGGTTTAACTTCTAAATGAGCAAAATTAGTCCTGAAATGCTTAATTTCGTCAATTTCACTAACGTCGGTTGGTTAAATACGTTGTATATTCCGAATTTTTCGCCCCCTAAATGAAGAAGCTCTTCCTAATCCTGTGCCAATTGGCCTTCATTTACAACTTGCCTGAAGAAAGTTGAAGCTTTGAACTGTTTCTCTGTTTAACTCCCTATCTCTCTTTGTTTCCATCTTCAAATTTTCCTTCTTCCCACTATTTATTTTCAAGAAAATCCATTTCCAAACTTTTTCCATCTGAGTCTTCTCCTTCTTGAAATGGTGTCCTGAGTTTTTTTCCCGTGGTGGTACCATTTTGACCAACTTCAAGAATTGGAGAACCGATTTATCATTTTAAAAGTTAATGGAGTAAAAATACGCATTTAAAAGCTTATGAGTGTAGATTTCGAAACCCTCAAAGTTAATGTGTAGGTTGAATTTAACCATAGTGTTAACGTCTTTTTAATTATACATTTGAGATAATCATAAGAACCGTTCAACAAAAAGTTATAGTTAGTAGTTAATGTATAATTTTATTTTTCTTATTTCATTTAAACACATGCGGTTATGTTTTGAGTGTGAGTTGACCCCCCCCCCCCCCCCCCCCCCNCCCCCCCCCCCCCCCCGACTGTTAGGTTGAAGGTGTTAGCCTAACCTGCTAACAATAATGAGATGACCAATAATTTAATTAGATAATTATCTAGAAATGATAAATTATTTTAATAAAAGATAACACAAATAATCTATAATAATTAACACATCACTAATCAAATAAAATTAATTTAAAATTTAATGATAATAACCTAATTCAAAATAATTATTCAAATGGAACATTCCACACACATTTGAAAAAACATAGTATTTTTTGTCCACGAAAACGTCATCTGCAAAACTCTTAGACCTCGTTTGCTTCTCGCTATCCTCCTTTATAATCCTATTGTAATTGAATTACCATATGTATTTGGAAAAATCTTTAAATTAGACTGCAATTCTAATTTGCATGCAGTCCTAATTTGTCTCCTGATCTCATATGAAATAGAGCAAAAGCCACTTATTTCTCTCACTTTCTCTCTCATTTTATTAACTTAATTAAAATTAACTTTACTAAAATTTAGTTCAACATCATTAATTTATTTAAATATTAATAAAAACTAATAAAAATTATTGTTAAAATTTCACTTCAAAATATTTTTTTCTCTTATTTTATTAATTTAAATAAAATTAACTTTTTTAAAATTTAGTCTACCATTATTAATTTATTTAAATATTTGATAAAAATTAATTAAAACTAATGATAAAATTGCACATCAAAATATTTTCTTATATAATATATATAACGAAAAGGACGTTTAAGTAACTTACTGTTATTTACACAACGAAAGTTAACCTATAATAAACATAGCAATCATAAATTATCACATATGACTTCATAGATTATGCACAACCAAATATGACAATCATATTTTACAATTAATTAAATTACACGCAATTGAATTGTGATAATCATTTTAGATTGCACGAACTTAACTACCACTAAAATATAAACCACAAAAAATATAACATGAAAAACAACAGATCATAACCACCATTATTAGATCTGTCTGTCCTTAATTTCACGAAGACTATAATTATTGGATTACAACACGTAGCATCATTATCCATGAAAACATAGGATCCCTCTCTAATGCTGAAATTTTTTTTATCAGCATTGATGCTGAGATTGATCCTGACCGTTGGATCTGGCAAGGACAATCCCAACCGTTACGTTGTTTTTCCCCTCTTTTCTTTACACTTGGCTCAACCGGTATCAAAGCATCCTCTCCATTTTTTTCTCTCACTTCTTTGTTTGAAAAAACCATGAGCTCTCTTTTCTATTTTCCCTTCTTCCTCTCATACTTTCTTCAACCCAAAATCTAGGGCACGCGATTTTTATCTCAGGCGACTCCACCATCGACCCAAATTCAGCCTCACCACCACTCTCTTCACAGTGATCTTGGTGCTCTCTCTCTCTCTCTCTTTCTATCTGTCTTAAATTTGGATTTTTCTACATTTTCCCTTTTTTTCATTTTCATTCAAACCCTAAAGGCTAAAATAAACTAAAATTTTCTCTCCTCTCTCTATGCTGCAAGCCTTCTGTCCATGGCGGTCTTGGTGCTCTCTTTATGTTGTCTCTCCATCATTTTGTCTATCTTGGACACTACATCTCCGTTGTCTAATAACTCTATTGGAGGATAATTCTCGACGTTCTCACCTGACCAGAAAGGGAAGAGTTTAAATGCAGGTTATGGTGAATCAGACGACCCAATCCCGTCGTCTCTGATGGAAATGGAGTTGGAGGAAGGATATCGTTTGAGAGAGTGGCGCAACTGAGTTAGGGATTACATGTGAATAAAATAGACATCCTTTTCCTCTCCCCTTCGCCTTACTTCTTTCTACACTGCCCATAGATCGAAACATCTTCTATTCCTCGTTGATCTATTTTTTCTGCCTTTATGTTTCTAATGAAAAAGTTCATTTCTGACTGGCTTTGCCTTATTTATGTAAGCTATATCTGACAAACGAGGAGATTTTTCATGCCAAAGCGGAGAAGAATAATGGGAAGGCAATAGTAGAACTTATCCCTACTGAGATGTCAACTATATTTTCATATATTTTATTTTGTTCATAATTTTAGGACTTAAGTTTTCAGTTTTTAAATACACATTACTTGTTATTTTTGTGTAGAATTGGATTTTTGTAGCTATTTTTCTGGTTTTCTTGTATTGATTCCTCTAAATATTGCCATCTCATGCCAAGTGAGTAAAATATTGCCCTTTTTCTTGTTTAATTAATATTCTAGGAAATTAGATGTTAGAAAATTGGTCTTATCAATTGTGTTTCATTGCCCTGCCTTATCTGTTAAAAAGTAGAAACTCAACTGATATCATTTTGCTTAAAAACATTGCTAGTCTGTTTCGTGAATGACACCTCTCATTGGTTTGGATATAAGATCTGTCTATATTGGTGTAGATTTCTGTAAGTGCTTATGTGGTATATCTGTTATAAGGAGATAATGAGTTTGATTTTAGATTATCCAATTTGATGAAATATCCCCTTTTTAGATTTTCTTTTTCATTTTTTAGTTGACATCTTTCATATGTAATAGCCTAATGCTTCATCGGCTTGAACTATCATAAATCTTATTTATACGTCTTTACATTCTGATATATACTCTTAGTATTTCCAGCAACAATACTACCACGTGAAACAGACATAGACGCAATGGCTTTGGTTCATTGGTGTGCCTTAACACTCATAGGAATCACTCTTAACCAACATTCATAATAGTATTTATTACGTTTACATCCATGATCAGTTTAGTTGCTATGTTTTTAATGGTCTCATTGTAGTAATTCTGTCCATTTTTATTAATTACAATCGATAATAGCCTAAATTTTCCCTTACACCCTTTGACCGAATTTTTGTAATGCATACATTATTTATTTTCTTTAAGTAGTTTAAGAAGCATGTACATGACTGGATAAAAATGAGACATGTTCATGACGGATGAACAAAATTTATATTCAGGATATTGTGTCCATTATTTTTTCTTTTCTTTTTTAGATTTTCTATATCGTCACCAAGCATCATAATATATTTTGATTTTTGCATTAAGTCCCTGAAGAGCCTACTTTGGTGAATGTTAGATGTCAAGACTTGAATAGTGGGATTTCTAATGCAAAATTTATTTCTGGAGACAAAAACATGAAGACCATACCTGTTAATGATGTTGTCAGGGTTTTGAAAGGTCCCATTAAGGTTTGATGTTAGCCTATGTTATTATTAGATGGTTATTGGATATAATTTTTTTGGTAGGCTGGTTATTGGATAGATATACTTACAGAATGTGAAAAGTCATCTGAATGAGTCTATCTCAAATACAGTATAGGCAAGGGATTGTTAAATATATTTATAGACACACCATTTTCATATATGATGAAAATGAGGAGCAAAATGGTGGCTATTTCTGCTGAAAATCTCATATGTGTTAGAAAATTAAGGTTTCTTATGATACTTCTAGTGATAAGGTTGCAAGTCTCTCTCTATCCTCCTGCATTTGTATCGAATTTATAATGTTCTTGCTCATTGATATATTCTCCTTCCCGGCCTTTAATTAGTGTGGTGGGAAAGGTAGTTCGACCTCACTTTTTGAAAATTTCCCCATCATCTCCCAAGTCACCCTTGTCACCTAAACAACTATGAAAAACGAGGGAAAATAAACCCGAGTGTATGTATAGATGTGATCTTTCTCATATGTTGTGAGTTATAGGTTACCCATGTTTCTCTATTCCTACTATTCTATAAATGTTGATCTATTCAACCGAGGGGATAAAGATGGAATGTTCATTATTGGTCAAACCCTGAGAATCTGTGTAGGTCCACTGAAAGGATACCTTTGCCGGGTCATAGCCATTCGTCGTACATATGTTACAATGAAGCTTGATTCACAACATAATGTTCTTACAGGTTCATTAAGGATCTATTATTTGTTCAGTTGAATATTGATCTATAGTAATTTCTTGGTTCAATGCTACTCTGGTTCTATATATTCTCTAGTTTTTATTTATTTATTTTTATATTAGCTCTCCCTCATTTTCTTTCTTTAACTTGATTTTCTTCTATTGCCTGACCCGAAAAAAAATTTCTTTGAATATTCTTGGTAACTCTTTATTAGCATGGACAGTAAAGTAACTCTTTATTACCATCTTTAGTGAGTGTAGAAAATCTTTGATTTTTTTTATAGATTTGAGGCGCTCATTGTTGGTCCAACATTGCAATTTTTTCTCATTTTTATGTAAGAGGTATATTACTCACATATTTATGTGCTCAAAGTTCATAATTGGCTTTAGGGCTTTTCATTCTCTCATTAAAGCTTTTCTGTGTAATTGGCAAGCCTATGGACTTAGGAACAATAAAAAATAAAATGAACTTATGATATCAACTATTATGAGTCTGTGTAGAATATTGTTAAAATGTAGGTTTCTAATGAAGAGGCCAAACCGAATGGCCAACCCTTGGAGACATATTTGATTTTGATCATTTCATTACCAATGGCCAACATTTGGAGATATGCATATTCCTAAAATCATCACCAATTTTTTAAATTATAGTGAATTGAAGAAATGAAAGAACCTCTACAGATAGTAGAGTACATATCCAATTTGGAATGAAACGATGCAGCTGAAGTAATTATTAAAAATTCTTCATCATTGTATTTGTGTTATAACCATAGAGTAAGTTAGAAGTTTTAGAGTTTAAAATAGAAGGGATTTTGTAACGAAAAAAGAATATGTATATGTAGTGATACTAATGAATGGCATACTTTTTAAAGGAAAGTCTAAATTATTTTTTTATTTAGCAGGGAGTTATTATTTCATAAATATTTATAATGAGATTAGTATGTGAAAATGATCAAGTATATAAAAATGGCTAAAAGTGTGAACATGACTAAGTATGTGAAGTCTTTGAAGAGAGCTTAAAGAAATGGAAGGAGTTTCACGAAGAATATATAATAGAGATGAGACAAGCAATAAGAATGACCAAGTACATGTGAAAATGGTGAAGTGTATGAAAATTAAAAAATGCGTGAAAATAATTAAGTGTATAAAAATGACTACGGGTATGAAAATGACCAAGTGTATGAACATTATTAAGGGTGTGAAAATGACTAGTACATGAAGCTGGCAAACTGGAGAAAAAAATAATCGCTAAATTTGTGAAAATTACTAAGTGTGTGAAAAATGGCTAAGTGTATGTGAAAATGTCTAAGTGCATGAAAATATGGTAAAATGACAAAACGAGTGTATGGCTAAATGTGTAAAATAATTAATGTATGAAAATTACTAAGTGTGAAAATTACCTAAGTGTATGAAAATATGGCTAAGTGCATATAGGTGGCTACGTGTGTAAAAATGACTAAGTGTTTCATAACAACTAAGTGTATGTGGAAATTGCTAAGTGTATATGATAAGTTGTAAATTTCTTCGGGAATTTTCACTTAATCCAAACTAATTTCACATTATGTCTAAGTGTTTGAATATGAAGAAGTGGGTGAAAATGATTAAACGTGTGAAAATAACTAAGTGTTTGAAAGTAAATAAGTGTGAAAATTGATAACTGTTTGAAAATGGTCAAGTGCGTGAAAATAAGTAAGTCTGTGAAAATGGCTAAGTGTTTGAAAATGACTAAGTGTGTGAAATTTTTTTAAGTGTGCGAATATATGACTGGCGAGAATGTGTTTAGTTGAGTGAATATATGAATTTTAAGGATGGTTTACAAAGAGTAATTATCTCTATTAATTGCACAACCACCAAACACTACCAACCAATTTAAAAGTCAAACTAGGCGATTAGGACCCAAACGCTACTTTGGTGGTCCTAATCGCTTATGGGAAAGGCGAATCGCCTGTAATAATTGCGTCACACGGGCCAAACACCTATTACTATGGCGCGTTTGGGGCCCAAATGTGACCAACAGGCCCTAAATGTCTGTCATGGTCATTTTTCGCCAGTCGTGAATGGCGTTTGCGGACTATTGGTCGCATCAGAGCCCCGAACTTCTGACACACATGTGTTTGGCCCGTGTCACTGGCTAAACACGACCAGCAGACCCCAAACACCAGTTATTACAGGTGAATTGCTTGCCATGACTGACGTTTGGGGCCTGCTCGCCAGACACACAAGCTTTTGGTCACAATACACCCTATCATGCTTTAAAAACCTGGATGGATAAATAAAAATAAATTTAGAAGTTTAAAATGTTTGGATAGCTTGATGGTTTGTAAGCGCAAGACAAGTCATAACATAAGGGGCAAATCTTCTCTTTATAGAATTCAATTGGAAATATTGATGGTTTGTAACAAATATATTTATATGCTTATAAATTAAAACGTAAATAGGTTATTTTCAAAATTTTATGGTGTTATATTTATAAAATAAAAGGTTAAAATTTTAAATTTTGATATTTAATTTCAAAATTTTAGCGGATATGTTTGATTTAAAGGTAGAATTCGACCTTGAGGGTTATACGTGTTTGTCAAACCGATAAGTAGAATTTACCGACCATCATAATATCATGACATATAAATATCAATAATAATTTTTAACGAGTTTGTGAATAAGTGTTCAATTGTATCAAGAATCCTTACTTAATCCAATATAATTTCACTTAATAAGTGAATATGATGAATGTTTGCATTTATAGAATGAGTTTTTTTATCGATGATCAGTCCGGTGTACAGTAATTAATTAAAAAAATATAAATTTTAGATATTTAGTGAAGATGACGATTAGGGCCACAAAATGGCGATTAAAGCCAAATAAATGGTGTTTAGGGAACACATTAGCAATCGCCAGTAATGAAATGGCATCTAAGGTGTTCATCAAAATTGATTTTGTATTTTGGTGTTCACCAATTTCATAGTGAGGTATAAAGGGAATCTTGAGAGGTTTACCAAAATATATTCAAGTGCAAAATTAATAATCCTTGGAGGGGTTCACCAAAACTGACTTTGTATTTTAGTGTTCACTAATTTCATAGTGGAGTACAAAGAGAATCTTGAGCGATTCACCAAAATATTATACGCAAAATTAATAATTCTTGGAGGGGTTAAGCAAAATATTATACGTACAAAATTAATAATTTTTAGAGGGGTTCAGCAAAATATTTCACGTACGAAATTAATAATTCTTAGAGGGGTTCACCAAAAAATTTCATGTATAACAAATGCTCTAAAATATTTCACGTACAAAATTAATAATTTTTAGAGGGGTTTATTAAAATATCTCACGTACAAAATTAATAATTCTTGGAGAGGTTCACCAAAATTGACTTTGTATTTTGGTGTTCACCAATTTCATAATGGGGTACAAAGGGAATCTTGAGGGGTTTACCAAAATATTTTACGTACAAAATTAATAATTCTTGGAGGGGTTTACCAAAATATTTTACGTACAAAATTAATAATTCTTGGAGGGGTTCACCAAAATATTTCACGTACAACAAATGCTCCAAAATATTTCATGTACAAAATTAATTATTCTTGGAGGGGTTCACCAAAATTGACTTTGTATTTTGGTGTTCACCGATTTCATAATCAGGTACAAAGGGAATCTTGGGGGTACAAAGGAAATCTTGAGGGGTACAAAGTGTGTAAAATGATAAATGCCATCAAGACTACATGGCGAAACGCCATTCAAGACTAGCGTTTGGGCCCCAAACGCCATGGTAACAGGTGTTTGGCTCGTGTACCAGTGACATGGGCCAAACGCTAGTGTATTTGGCCTTTGGGGCCCAAACGCCACCAGCAGGCCCCAAATGCCAATAATGGATGACGAATCTCCTACCTTGACTGGCGTTTGGGGCCTGCTGGTGGCGTTTGGGCCTCAAACGCCATGGTAACAGGCGTTTGGCTCGTGTACTAGTGACACAGGCCAAACGCCAGTGTGTTTGGCATTTGGGGCCCAAACGCCACCAGCAGGCCTCAAACGCCAGTCATGGATGGCGAATCGCCTACAATGACTGGCGTTTGGGGGGGCCTAGTGGTGGCGTTTGGGCCCCAAACGCTAGACACACAGGTGTTTGTTCCCAATACTCCATATTAGATCGTGGCACGTACATGTCAACTTCTAGATGGCGTAACTCTTGACTCGGGTGGAACCACCTGGGTCATAAGATAACAAATCGAAGCTTATTTAGAGATCTACATGAGCGACTCAATGCAGTCCAATTTCAGGTAAAAACAACTATTTTAAGTACTTTCGGAGACCCATAAGCTATTTCAGTCTTAATTTTGGGATTTTTGTAATTCCCATCTCTTTTAATTTTTAGTTTTTTATATATTTATAAATTAAAACATAAATATGTTATTTTCCAAAATTTATGGGATTATAATTTATAAAATAAAAGGTTAAAATTTTAAATTTCAATATTCAATTTCAAACTTTTAGCGGATATGTTCGATTTATAGATAGAATTTGATCTTGAGGTTTATACGTATTTATCAAATCGATAAATAGGATTTATCGACCATCATAACATCACGGCTTATAAATACATATGGTGAAAACCCATCTTTCTTGATACTTGTCACAAAAGCACAACAACATTATCAATGACAACTTCTAACGAGTTTTATGTATAAGTGTTCAATTGTATTGAGAATCCTTAATTAATCCAATATAATTTCACAATATCATTTTAAGGAAAATTATGAAGAATGGCGATTATAGCCATATAAATGGCTATTAGGAGCAAAAAAAGTTACGATTGGGAGGGAGAGTAGCGATCTCCTATTTGTAGATGACGTTTGGGGACTTAAAAGGGTGATCGGTGGCATAAAACTAGCGCTTGGCTTTGACGATGCCATTAGCACCTTCAAGATGGCGTTTAGGGGCAAAAAATAGGTGATTCGCCTATTAGGTATGGTGATTAGGTTGTACGTATTTGGTGAACCCCTTCCAAGAATTATTATTTTGTGCGTATTTCATGAACCTCAATACGTAATTGGTGAACTCCTGTATGTATTTGATGAACCGTTCCAAGAATTATTAATTTGTACGTATTTAGTAAACCCCACCACATAGTGGGGTACAAAGGAAATCTTGAGGGGTTCACCAAAATATTTCACGTACAAAATTAATAATTCTTGGATGGGTTCACCAAAAAATTTCACATACAAAATCAATCATTCTTCGAGGGGTTCACCAAAATATTTCAAATACAAAATCAATCATTCTTCGAGAGGTTCACCAAATTATTTCACGTACAAAATCAATCATTTTTCGAGGGGTTCACCAAAATATTTCACGTACAAAATCAATAATTCTTCGAGGAGTTCACCAAAATATTTCATGTACAAAATCAATCATTCTTCGAGGTGTTATTATAAAATGTAGTGGGGAAAGATTATTTTACTTGATACTTGTTGTAAAATGACAACAACATAATCAGTAATACATTCTTAACCATCCCAAAAAGGTCCTAAACACCATTGTATTCATGCAAAATCATCAAAAAAACTATAAAACTGCCAAAGAGAGGGAAAATGGTTAGGAACCCCCGAAACCGCCAGTATTGGGTACCAAAACCGCCGGTATTGGGACCAAAACCGCCAGTATTGGGACCAAAACCATCGGTATTGGTTAGAAAAACTGTCAGGATATATTAGTGAATCGTAGTACGTAATTTGTGAACCCCACTACGTAATTGGTGTACCCCTCCAAGAATTATTTTTTTATATGTATTCGGTGAACCTCACTACGTAATTGGTGAGCTCTAGTACATAATTGGTGAACCCCTCCAAGAATTATTCTTTTGTACATATTTGGTGAACCCCACTATGTAATTGGTGAACTCCAGTACGTAGTTGGTGAACTCATCCAAGAATTACTCTTTTGTACGTATTTGATGAACCCCACTACATAATTGGTGAACCCCTCAAAGAATGATTATTTTATACATATTTGGTAAATTCTACTACGTAATTGATGAACCCTAGTACGTAATTGATGAACCCCAATACGTAACTGGTGAACCCCGCAAAGAATTATTATTTTGTACGTATTTGGTGAACTCCACTACGTAATTGATGAACCCCAGTACGTAATTGGTGAACCCCAGTACGTAATTAGTGAACCCCTCCAAGAATTATTCTTTTGTACATATTTGGTGAACCCTAGTATGTAATTGGTGAACCGAGTACGTAATTAGTGAACCCCAATACGTAATTGGTGAACCCCTCCAAAAATTATTCGTTTGTACGTATTTAGGGAACCCCAGTACGTAATTGGTGAACCCCAGTACGTAATTGGTGAACCCAGTACGTAATTGGTGAACTCTAGTACGTAATTGGTGAACCCTTCCAAGAATTATTTTTTTGTGCGTATTTAGTGAACCCCAATACGTATTTGGTGAAATGTTTTAAAAAAAAAACTAAAACCTACTACCTGCTGGATTTTGTGTGGCCCAGATTACTTTAAATACAATCTAAGTACCACAATCGCTCCACGTCCATATTCACGGCACGATGAAACTTTAGAATACAAACCATACAAAAACGCACGTGAAAAATTTACGGGTTTAGAGTTTAGGCATTACTTTGTTATTACTAGGCCATACATGCATCTCACACGTGTTTTAAGTAATCATATTTGATTAAGTTATCATAAGTTATCATTTGTTTTAAGTAACATATTTTATGAAGTTATATCACACGTGAGTTTTTCCTTAATAATTTATAATATGAAATAAATAATCTAAAAATAAAATAGTATTTTCCTTGGTAAGGAAATCACTATATTTTTAGAGTAAGACAAACATAATCACTAAAAGAAAGCACTAGAATATTAAATACTTGTATTTCTTTTAAAGAAAAATATGAATGAGAAATATTTATTTCATTCATGCGATGAATAACAAAATGAAAACTTTTCAATGTCGGGAAATTATTCCCGGCATTGATGCTGGGAAAATATTTTCAATATTGGTGTTGGGCTATTGTGACTCTTAGATTATTTTTGGAGTAATCTGGACCACATAAAGCCTAACATGTAACAAGATTTTTTTAGATTCATCAAATACGTACTACAATTCACTAAATACGTACAAATTAATAATTTTTAGAGGGGTTCATCAAATATATAGTGGGGTTCACTAATTACGTAGTGAGGTTCACCAAATGCGTAAAAATTAATAATTCTTGGAGGAGTTCACCAATTACATACTGAGGTTCACCAATTATATAGTGGGGTTCACTAAATACGTACAAATTAATCATTCTTAGACGGGTTCACCAAATAAGTAGTGAAATTCATCAATTATGTATTGAAGTTTATCAATTACGTAATGAGGTTCACCAAATATGTACAAATTAATAATTATTGGAGGGGTTCACCAAATACGTACTGGAGTTCACCAATTTCGTACTAGAATTCACCAAATATGAATAAAATAATTATTCTTGGAGGGGTTCATCAAATAAGTATTGTGGTTCACCAATTACGTAGTTGGGTTCACCAATTACGTACAAATTAATATAATTCTTAGAGGGGTTCACCAAATACGTACTGAGGTTCACCAATTACGTACTAGGGTTCACTAATTACATAGTGGGGTTCACCAATTACGTAGTAGGGTTCACCAAATATGTATTGGGGTTCACCAAATATGTACTGAAGTTCACCAATTACGTAGTGGGGTTCACCAAATATGTAAAACCTAATCACCATACCTAATATGCGAATAACCTATTTTTAGCCCGTAAACACCATCCTGAAGGTGCTAATCGCATCGTCAAAGCCAAGCGTTAGTTTTATGCCTCCAATCGGCTGCTTCATTCCTAAACACCATGTATAAATAGGCGATCACTAGTCTCCCTCCCAATCGCCAGCTTTTTGGGCCTACTCGCCATTTATATGGCTTTAATCGCCATTCTTGGATCTACCATAAAATTGATATTTTTGTAATATTTACCGTACACTTGAAAAATCATTGATAAAAATAGAAAAACTCATTATTTCAATGCAAACATTCATGATACTCACTTATTATGTGAAATTAGATTGGATTAATTAAGGATTCCCGATACAATTGAACACTCATTCATAAACTCGTTAAAAGTTATCATTGATAATGTTGTTGTGCTTTTGTCACAAATATCGAGCGAGACGGGTTTTCACTATGTATAATTATAGATCGTGATGTTATGATGACCGGTAAATCTTATTTATCGGTTTGATGAACACGTATAACCCTCAAGGTCAGATTATATTTTTAAATCAAACATATCAGCTAAAAGTTTGAAATTGAATATTAAAGTTTGAAATTTTAACCATTGATTTTATAAATTATAACTCCATAAAATTTGGAAAACAACATTTTTGCGTTTTAATTTAAGCATATAAATATATTTATTTTTATTTATCCATCCTGGTTTTTTAAGTATAATAAGAAGTATTGAGACCAAATGCATGTGCCTGGCATTTGGGGCCCAAACGCGACCAGTAGGCCCCAAACGAGACCAGTGGCCCCAAACGCTAGTCATGGTAGGCGATTTGCCAGCCATGACAAGTGTTTGGCCCTAGTGTGGTGTGTAGGGCCTTAATACCAACGGTTTTAATGTCTATTCTGGCAATTTTAGTGTCTATTACGACGATTTTAGTATCTATTGCGGTGGTTTTAGTTTATTGCGGTGGTTGTAGTATTTATTGCGGCGGTTGTAGTATCTATAACGGCGGTTTTAGTATTTATTTTCACATACTTGGTTATTTTCATACTCTTAGTCATTTTCATACACTCGGTCATTTTTTTTATTTTCACATGCACGCAGCATTTTTCATTCACTGAATAATTTTCTGATACTTTGCCGTTTTTATGTACTTGCTTTGATACACTTAGTTATTCTCATGCACTTGGCAATATTTTTACACTTAGGCATACATATTAATTTCACACAATTATGCCTTTCATGTACTTGTAAATTCTCGATATCTCTCTCCCTCTCATAAAATTATGCCTTGCATTTATCTTTTTCACCCACTTAGTCATTTTTACTCACTTAACTATATTCACACTTGGTCTTTTTCACACACTTAACAATTTTCTTACACTTAGTCATTTTCACACAGTCATTTCCATGACTCGTTCTCACACATTTTAACAAACTTAGTTATACACTTAGTCATATTTTTATTCTCCACTTTTCTATTTTCACGTACTTGTTTTGATGGAACTTAACCATTTTCACGTACTTAACTAGAGGTACATTTTAGGTGAACCCCAAGAATATTCTTTTTTACATTTTGATGAACCCCTTTATACTGCTGATTTTATTACCTTTAACGGTGGTTTTTGTGTCTATACCAACAGTTCATGTAGTTCATTTTAGTAAACACCAAGAATATTCTTTTTTACATTTTAGTGAGCCCCCCTTTGTACCGGCGGTTGTTTACACAACTAAGCACATTAATCATATTAATCAGATACACTTAACCATTTTTAATCACATACACTTAACCATTTTAATCACACACACTTAACCATTTTTACACACTTAACCATTTTCATATATGCAAATTGTCATTTTTGTGGCTTGATCATATCACAAATTAGCTATTTTTAAACACTTATTCATATTTTCATTCTCCACTTTTCCATTTTCACGTACTTGTTTTGGTGGAACTTAACTATTTTCACGTACTTAATCATTTTCACATGGTAGCCTTTTCATAAAAGTGTTTTGATGCACTTTGCTATTTTTAAACACTTAGTCATTTCACACCCTTAGTCGTTTTTACACTTCTAACTTACATTCTAGATATAACACAAATACAAATCCATCATACTATTTTTTTAATAATTACTTCAGCTACATCGTTTCATTTCAAGTTGCAATGTGTCTCTCATATCTAATTTGTACTAGAGGTTCTTCCATTTCTTCATTTGAAACCTGCATTTCAACAATGTTCTAAGCAGACACATAATAGTTGATTCACTTAATATATACTCTTTGTAGAGGTCTTCTATTTCATCAATTCAGATAAGGCCTTGGTGAAGGTCGTATGCACGATTGCTCCGTGGGGTAACATAATGCTTGTTGTCTCAAAATTCTTGGTTTCTCGATACCAACATTAATAATTTTCACTTATATTTGATACTGATCCTTCAATTTCTTCAAGCTCTCTTCAGGGACTTCATCGCCAAAATCAAAATATATTATAATGCTCGGTGACGATATCGAAAATTCTAAAAAAATATAATGGAGATATATAACAAGATCTTGAATTAAAGAAATAATATGTTTCTAAGCACAATCTTAAAGGAGATAAATAACATGAGCCCGAATCAGAATCCAAGGAAGTAGCCCACAATAATGTAAATTTAAGTGCAGAATCATAAAGGTTGTCACAAAGAAAAAGAAACTAAAGGACATACTCTGGAGAATTAATAATTATATAGAAGATAACTGGTAAAAAACTCTCATTCTATGTTCATGTGCATGCTAAAAGAACAAAAAGTGCCATTTATACATACTATGCTAATTCTTGGCAACTGCTAAGATAATAGTAATACACTCACAAGAGAGATATCTTTATACAATCAACTGAAAGAGAGGAAATTCATAGATGTAGTAAAATTTTTTTGAGCAAAATGAAATTTCACTTGGCTGATCAATTCAGCGATCAGCACAGATGAACATATTTTTATAAATATTAGAAAGAGAAAAGTATGTGGATGACTAGGGTACAATAAATTACTAAAGCTAATTGGATTACAACTAAAACTATAAATATTAACTTACATGTGAGGTACATGCAACTCTTTCCAAGCGGTGCCACCACATTTCATAACCAATTATTTTTGCAAGTTGAGCTATGTTCTTACATTGAGTGGGTAGCTAAATAAAATTTACTCAAGAAAGAAAAAAAACCAAATAGAAAAAAGCGTGATTAACTTTGTGAAATAAATTGAATAACCATTACTAGTGTAATGAAACAAACCATAATATGTAAGTCATATGATAGATGATAAGATCATTCAAAAGTGCCAGGCTAGACTTTTGGGGAAACAAAAAATATAAAATTCATAAACTAAAAGAACAAAAGTACTCTAAATTATAAAATTTCTACAAAAAGAAAATAAAGTATATAAGTACTATCTATCAATCGTGGACTTGTTTTGACTTGTTTTAGATAAATATTACCACACTAACATCCTAATATTAATAGATAACCAACCATATGTGTAAAATCACACCTACTGAACATCTTATAAATTCATGTGAACCATCTTAAGGCCAGCATAATCTAACATCCTCGACTTCTACAAGAAGTGCTCTCAAGTGCATCACTCTCAACATCCTCAACCACAAACTTAGATGCTTATACTACAATGTGGAACCTACAACCTTAAATGGTGAAGCAAGCCAAAGTTGATGTCTTGGCCTAAAAATAAAACTTAATCTATTTTATCTTTTCTTTAATTGCATGATTAAACCAACCAAAAATATTGTTTTCAAAGATTTTCCCATTGTAGTGGTCTGCGGAACATAAGAATGTCTAGAATTGAGTTAATTTACCTAATGAAGTCTAAGCCAAATAAAAAAATGTAAATGTCTGTAGCTAATCTAGAACATATATCAACTCATTTGATAATTGCAATAATAACAAACTTTGTAAGAACAATCACATGTAGAGCTTCAGACAATTTGATGAGATTATCCCTTTCTTCTTCTAGTCTAGAAGTACAAAACATCTACGGACAAGGCATAGAACAAAAAAGATAAAGCAAAAAATAATAGAATACACGTTGAAGCAAACTATATAGATCAATTCGCATAAGCAACATTTGAGGTTTTTAAAATTATCAAACCTGTAATTTGGACGCGCAGAAGCAAACTATATAAATCAATTCGCAAAAGCATCATTTGAAGTTTTTTAAAAAAATTTAAACTTGTAATTTGGATTGGGCCACCTTTTCTTCCCACAAAGCTTTTGCAATTTCTGCTTAGCATTTTCATTCTCAAAAGCACCATTGCTCCTACCTTTCTTAGCCAATAGGATAGGCGAAATAAATTTCAATTTGGCATAAACGGACATTTGACAAATTTATAAAATGACATGTTGTAATATAAGCATCCACGTTGTATCCTTGTTTAGTATAACCAACTATCGCAAGTGCATTAATCTCAACATCCTCGACCACAACAAGAAATGCTCTATTTTTCTACTTAGGATTCAACAACGCTGAAGTAATTAATGATATTGTACTCATTAGACATCAACATGAAAAAAGAGAACCCATTGGATTATAATTAATTACCTCAACTATCAGTTCCAAATAGACTAGAGAGTAGATGCCAAAGCAAAAAGCTATAAGAAAAACCGCTTCAGAATAAACTTAACAAATGAACCCCCCCCCCCCAACAAAAAAAACACAGAGAAATAAAGGAAAAGAGGGGGAAGATGATGAAAAGAAAGCAGACCACCCAAATTGATACAAGTGATTGAACCATTTTTGAATGCTGAGAAAAAATCTCAAATGCCTGCAAAATCAATTCGAATATTGGTATCAAAACATGAAGCAGTCAAACCAAATCACACAAAAAAAACACGAGTGTTTTAAGGTTAGGAAAAGAATTGTTCAAAAACATACAAGCTAAAATTAGCCAAAAAAGATACACAAGGGCCATCCATCTTACTAAAATAAACCCAACAAAAATTCACAGAGAAAACCTCCATCATAGCAGACAAAAGAAAAGAGAGAAACAAAATTAACTTAGAAAGCCTCAAACGTAGCATACATGTGGACATGCGAACTAAGAAGCAGAAACTCTAGTAGTCGCCAGATGCCGAACGGTCCATTCCTCACTGAATGTAACACTACATCTAACCAAATCCATGCCCAAAAGCAGCATAGATGGTGATTCTTGGAAGCCAGGACAGGAACGTCGAGCTTTTGGCTATAACAAGATGCGTTGAGATTTTTGGTGACATGAACAATATTAGGGCTACGCGGGGAGAGACTCATAGGGTTTGAGAGAGAGAAAGAGATCTAAGACGAGAGAGAGAGAGAGAGAGAGAGAGAGAGATCTGAGACGAGAGAGAGAGAGAGATCTAAGACGAGAGAGAGAGAGAGAGAGAGAGAGGGAGAAAGATCTGAGATGAGAGAGAGAGAGAAAGATCTGAGATGAGAGAGAGAGAGAGAGAGAGAGATCTGAGACGAGAGAGGCGAGGGAGACGAAGAAAAAAATATCTGAGATGAAATAGGCGAGGGAGATGAAATAGGTGAGGGAGATGAAATAGGCGAGGGAGATGAAGAGAGGCGAGGGAGATGAAGAGAGGCATAACAGAGACAAGAGAGATGAAGAGAGGCTGATATAAGATGATAGAGATGAAAAGAGGCATATCCTGAGACGAGAGAGATGAAGAGAGGCAGATCTGAGCAAGGGAGATGAAGGAGATGAGGGCGCACGAAGGCGCTGACTTGCTGAGAAGACTAGGAGAGGCTGAGGGTTTCAAATGTTACAGACTGGAAAATTAATGGAAACAGGAAGCTGTGATAGAATGAAACAAGATGAGCTAACCTTTCGTCCATTTGAGTTTATAAGATGGAAAAAGAAGATCGAGAATGGAGGAAGAAAGAGATGGAGCAAGAATGAGATTGAGAGCAGTGGGAGGGAAATGGATCGAATCAAAATTGAAAGAAGAGAAGGTGGGTGGGTTATCGGTCGGTCGAAGAAAGAGAGAGTCTCCAAGCCATCTAATGGTTGAGATTAACCTGGCGTGATCCTACGATCAAGATTAATCCCAGCATCAATGTCGGAAACAAATTTCCCCGCATTGGAGAGTGTTCCATGACAAAAATATTATATGATATCAATTATTTTAACAACAATACAAATATAGAAAGCAAGTTTCTACTTTTTCAATTATTCCATCTTTTCCCGAATCTCCTTTAACGGAAGAAATAGCCTGTGAATGCTTTACCAAACACGTCTACAACTCCTTTCATATGTATTAATTTTCACTTATTACATGATTGATTTCATAAACTCTTTCTCCCCGGCACCACCAGACCAAAAACCATAAAGCCAAGATCTCTATAAATCGAGATAAATGAATATTGATATGCAACAGAGAAGAAAGAAAGATGAATGCTATGAAAACTTGAACGGAATAAGGTCTAGGGGAGACCGCCCATAATTTACATGTGAGTGGAAAATTAGTTAAAGGCGCGAGTTGGTTTTGACATGTAAGTTATTTTAATACTGGAATAAATAAAATAAATTGATATAAGTAGAAGATTTAAATTAACTAATAATCAGTATATACTTACCAAAATATAACTCTGCATTAAATTATAAAGATTTTTTCTATTTACGAAGAGAAAAATAAAATGTTCTCAATCCGCTCAAGAATAGTTAAGATTGCCTAAAACTGTGTTCAAATCTTTTCTCATTTATGATACAATTCTTTCTAAATTGACTAATTAATCGTAATTTGAATTATTTGTTCTTGCTAACATCAAAATTGCATCAAAGTTCCACCATGAAATATCTTTTCGACCAACACCCATAAAAATCTTAGCAATCACAATAGGATGAAATTGGAAAAGTTATCATCGATCTGATTAATCTTTTTTTTTTAAAGAAATATGAAGTCTGGAATAACTTTTGTATTCGTCTTTTGGGATTGTGTTGATTCGATTTCAAACATTAACAAAGAAAATTGACGAATTTTGATATGAGAAATTGAGAATAAAGAAGAATATTGGGTTATAATATGTAATGACCGATGAAAAAAAGATAGTGACTAAAACAAGTGCCATCGAATCAGAACCAACAAAAATATCTCAAGTATATTTTTAACACATTCTTGAATAAGTGAAAAGAATAAATTGGTAAAATCAAGTTTAAAATAATTTCTCTGAGTTTTTGGCCTTTTAACATATTATAGATTAATTACAAAAGCTAGCGTGTTATTACCTATTACCTAGCTTAGGACCATTTTGATTTTATTTTAAATAATAACATTAAATAAATAAATTTTGAAAGTCATTTTAAATATTTTTTTTCAAACTTTAGGTAAATAGATAAGTTTTCTTGTCACGTCATTAATAATTGTTTGATGAAATTATGATGAGACAATTTTGTCCTTGAAATTACAGATTTCGAATCTGATTTTCACTAATTTTTTTATTAATTAAATCACCAGATAACTAGCGATTTGAAATTTCTTCTTTAATATCAGGCAAAATCAGTTTAGGCAAGATTCTATTTAATTAATAATATCATCGAATCAATCCCTACTATTCAACAAATTTCAGGGAATATTTGCTTGGCTCGTGTAGTTCTCTACGGCATTCATGGTAGTATAGTTTCATTGTTCATTCTCCATAGAAAATTCTTTGAAGCTACATTGTTCATTTCTTCTTTAGAGATTCAAGAATGAAAGGTTTGTTCTTTTTTTCCACCTTTATTGAGTTATCATCATTATATTCATCTTTCTTCTTCCTTGTTTAATGTATATTGATCTAGAGATTTTTCAGAATTTGTAAAATTTTCAAGGTAAATCAGTGGTATATGATGATATATATGAAAAAAAATTATTATTGTTCCAATTTGATTCAGGAACGACCAATTTAAGTCCCTAACATAGTCTATAACATACAATTGAATATATCAACCATTGATTAATTACTATAACTAACGTTATTGGCAGTCTAATGTTAAATCGTCTATTAACCAATAAGTTTTCATTTTTCGTCTTCTCACTAGAATGATTTTAGGATTGTGTTTGTTTTGTGATTTTAGCGGTCTTCTCAAAAAGCTTTTAGTTTGTTAGTCTGTAGATGGTTGATTGATGGATTTTTTATTTGAGATGATTTGATTAGTGATAATGTCGGTCTCCTTTTTAGTTTTTTTTAAATAGGTTATAAGCGGTTTCCAAGGTCTTTTGGGCATGTTTGTAGTGGGTTTCAAAATTTTCGGTGGTTTGGTTGAGTGGTCAGTTTTAATTTTTCAAATTTTAAAAAATATTGTGAACATTAATTACTTCTTCAAATTAAACATCTATCATATTGGTATATCATCTATATAACACCAATTTAACTAAAAATTCTTCAAACACACTATTTCTTAAAACAACACCCATAAAATTGTCTATTTTGCAAAAAAATCCCATTTATTTAAGTCTCTATATCAGTTTAAGTTAGTCTCAAGTAAGCTGGGCCAATATTTTTTAGAAAATTTTTAAGGTACAATCCTTGTAAACTACATGAACTTTTTTTATTAGATATAATGAACTCTATACACATTTTGCATTTTAAATACAATTTTGTCACAAGTTTTGAAAACATCAAATATAACACTTCAAAAAAAAATAATTAATGTAGCAAATTGAATTAAATTTAATAGTTTTTATATTTAGTTAATTACTATTATATCCTTTTATTTTTAATATATATATTTAATTATTCCTTTCTATCCCCCATATTCATTAATTATATATATATATATATATCCCCCCTTCCACGTCTCTCTCACTCATTATACACACATATATATATAAAATAAAACTCTCTCTCTCCCCCTTCCCGTTTCTCTCTCTCACTCATATTATATATATATATATATGTGTGTGTATGTTATACATTATATAGATATATATATGAGTGAGAGAGAGAGAGACGTGGAAGGGGAGATATATATATATATATATATAAGAGACAAAATTGCATATAATTTAAGTAATTAAAGATAGGATTTTGAAACAAGTAAAATTGTTTATTGGAGTAAGATTAAAACTTACAAGTATTGATGAAATTAATTTACAATGATTAATTAATGCTCTCGTTCACTAATTAATGTTGAGAAGAAAGAAGAAAGATTACAAAGGAGAAGGAAGAAGAATGCTTTATTTTTAAAACAAGTCTCTCAAAATTGTTAAGAGTGAAAAACAAGTTCTGAGGAACAAAAGAGAGGACAATCTATTTATAAGCAAGGAGAGTGGAGTTCACCGGGATTCAATCACTTACCTGCACTATTCTTTTCTATAAAAGTAAAATATTTTACATTACAATTTTTAACTAGGAATAGTAAAAAGATAAATAGTTGCCTAATTATTTGATAATCAGTACAATAATTGCAGAAAAAGATAAACTACAAAGATTCTTTGATAATTGTTATCTTTGTCTTCGTGACTTCACTCTTGGAAGTCATAATTGTTGTTTTGAAAAATCATTGTGACCATTGCTGTATATTGGAGAGTCATTATTGTTATTCCTTGATAATTGTTATCTTGGACTTTGTGCCTTGATTCCATATTGGAGAAATCATTATAGTCGTTGCATTATGCTGGAGAGCCATCATGATAGTTGAATTATTATTTCAAATTTCTTAATTTATTGATTATTCTGACAATGACATTTTTCCAAAAGTAAATTTTTTTTATTCATTCATCATCACCCAAATTAACGTCCTCTAATGGATCTTGAAAGTCTTGAAATGCATCATACACCATTGTGGTAGGACGTGACCCTTCTGTGTATTTTGATCTTTCAATTGTTAAGGGGTGACTTTTCTGGATGATTGGATTTTTTGGATATTTGGTTTAATTGGATGACTTGACTCTACAGATGATTTAGAGTCAGAATTATTATCGTATTCTAAAAGGAGAAACATTTTTTGGATTAATTCTTGCTTTAATTTGGATTGAGGCTTTGTAACTTTTGATTTACCCTTTGAAGAGGGTTTTGATTCAAAGTTTGGAATCTTTAGATGAGTTTGAATTAGGTGATTTGATATGTGGATTTAGGTTAATGGGCTCATTAATTTTTAATAGAGCTTGAGCAAATGATCTTTTTCCAATTTTAATTAAGGTTGGATATTTGCAATTTCCTGATTAATGGAGACAATGATTTTTTGGGTATTGAATTTATCCCATCATTTAACATAATATTGTTTAGTGAGGATTACATCTTCAATTGAGTATTGTCATTTTAAGGTCCAGGGTATGTTGTATTTATTTGTAAAGCAAAGAATTTAAGGAAAAGAAGCCTCAATTGATGATGATTTGTATATTTTTAGAAATAAATTAAAAGTTTGTTGAAAATCGATTACGAATAATTTTAAGGCGGGGCTATGAATGGACCACCATCGTAAGATCTAATTTGAAAAATTTATTTTGAACTTCTTATCAAAATTTAAAAATCAAGAGTGAAAAAAGTCACTATTTTGATGCAAGAAAATCATGTGCTAAGTATCAATATAGTCAAAATAATTATATTATTTTTTATTTAAAAGAATTTTGAGACCTGAAAGATGGGCTTTCCAATCCTCCATGGTTATGATTTTGAAAATATAGAAGGAATGATAAAGGATCTTTCCTTTAGAATTTTTTATCAGGCTAATATTAATGGATTTTGTTTCTAAGAGAATATCTCTATAAAAACTGAGATTTTTGTCCTTGTGACAATGGACAAAGTGGAATTCTTGAAGAAAATGGGCTTTTACTATTTCACAAGGATCCTTTAAATGAGCAATTGTGGATTCAATATGAAAGAGATTTATGCTGAAGATTTTTATGAAATAAGAGGATGATTTTCTATACTTTGTAATTGGTTGATTGACTAATTGTGCATTAAAAGGTTGAGTAATTGAGAATGGGTCAAATTTGTTATTGTCTGATGGACCCAAGTATTGTTAATTGAGTTTGTTTAAGAGTAAAAAACTCGTCTTTAATTTAGCCCTCAAAGGCCAATTGTGAGTCGAAGACTCCCCTTTGATTCTAGCTTTTGAGGCCTGGGCCTATACCCCATCTTGACGACCCTGTAAAAATTCATGAGTAAGGAAGTCATGAATTAAATTATTAATGCCTCGAATAAATTCAATATCAAATCCAAATTACTAAGAATGGACTGTCATCAAACAAAAAATTACTTGGAATCAATATTTTTAACATCTTTTTCTAAAAGATATTTTGTAGATTTACAATCAATTTTTAAAGAAAAACTTTGATTTAATAAGCCATCTTAAAAATTTTGAATACATAAAACAACTAAAATTTCTTTCTTAATGGTACTATAATTAATTTAATATTGAGGTCAAGTTTCATATGTAAACCTGACAATTTGTTCTGGTGATTCTGGAGAGATTTTATGTAATAAGATATCTTCATATCCAAGTTCAGAGGCATCAGCTTAAATTTTTTTAAAAGAATTATTAATAGGGATGCCAAGACAAGGAAATGTCTTAACATGAGTTTTAATTTGCTTAACTGATTTGGAATGGACAGTTGTCCATGGAGGAGAATTTTTCATAAGCCCTTCAAAAAGAGGTTTGCAATCAATTCTAAAATTGTTGTAAAAATCATATATGTAATTCAATGTTCCTAAAATATTTGTAATTGAGTTTTGTCAAGGATCTTATCGGAAAACTTATCAGCAAATTATATGATTCAATCAATTGGTTTAATAATTGAATGATATATTTCAAATCCTAAAAATCTAATCGTAGATTGAAATAATTTAATTTTACATGTAGAGATAACTAAATCATTTTTCTTTATTATCCTATCAAACAATTCAAGGTTTTTCCAATGCTGATCTATTGATTTAGAGAAAATAAGAACATCATCAATATAAATAATTGAGAAATTAGTAAATTGATTAAAGATTTCACTTATTATATTTTAAAATTCACTTGGAGCATTTTTAAGACCAAAATGTATTACATTCCATTCGTAATAGCCAAATGGAGTTAGAAATATAGTTTTGTATTTATCATTTTCATTTATCTAGATTTGCCAGAATCTAGATTTCATGTCAAACTTAAATAATACAACATAATCTCCAAGCTTGTTGATTAAGTCTTTTTTGTTTGGTATAGGATATCTAATCCATTCTAAAATATTATTAAGGGGTTTGTAATTAATTACTAACATATGAACTCCTCGTTCAATTTCACTGATCTTTTGGATATAAAAGGTCGAGCAAGACCAATGAGATTTGCTCCTTCTAATAATATTTTTATTAAGAAGTTCTGTAATTTTCATTTCATCAAATCTCTTAATATAAGGTAGACTGACAGTATAGTGCTTTATGTGTCAGAAAGTATTGGGAATGTCAGCACATAATTTTTTACAAATTTTTTGTTCAAAGATTTTAATTTATTTTTTAGGAGCAGGTTTTTGAAGCTATTCTTCAATTCTTTTGAAATTTATTTCATCTTTTAGAAAACATAATTATTTTTCTTTACAAGAAATTAATTCACGATTTTATAAACAAAATTTTGTTTTAAAGTTTTCAATTTCTCATTGTGAGAAAAAGAAAGAAATTTCATTTTGACAGGTTTATCCATGAGATAAGTAATTGTCCCATCATACTCTGTTGTAAAAGGATACAGTAGAAAAATAAATGGTAAACCTAAAATAATTTTGTTATTCATATTTTTTACTAAGACAAATGATGTTTTAAAATATATATATTGTCTTGGCAAATATGAACTTTAGGGATTTCATAATTGATATGCATTCTAGTACCATTTACAAAGGACAAAGATTCTTTTGTTTTCTTGAAGTACTTGGTAGGAACGAATCATTCCTACATATAATTCAAACCAGCTCATGAATTAATTAGAGTCATTGAAGTGAAATCAAAATCTTGAAATATTATTCTAAATATTATGTGCCATTTTTTTAATTTTGATGTGATTAAGTATTTGAAGGAAGTTATCATCATCTTGAATGTTGACAACAGATTCTTCAACCTCATCATCAGAAATTGGGGATTTACTAGGTTCTCATAGTTCACTCAAGTCATGATTTTTAATTAAACTCTCAAGTTTTAAAAGGTTTAATTCTTTTGTTATTTCTGTGTTTGAATCTTTTATTTTTTTTTAATTTCAAATTTAACATTTTTTATTTTTTTTAAGTTCTTGTAAAGTAACTTCTCTTTCTTTTCCTTTAATTTTGTTGAATTTTTCAAGAGTTTGTGAAGGCTTGCAGTATTACTATTAGACTTAGTATTTTCTTTCTTTTAAATTACTTTCCTAAGTCTCTAAAGGTATTCTTGTTTTAATTTAGGATTTTGAACTTTACTAATTAAATCTAATAAAAGATTTTCGTATTCTTCATTTTCATATAAAACATTAACAATATTTTGACAACAACTATCCTTACATCTCATATAGATGTTTGGAGAATCACTGTCAGAACTTGAAGAGCTTAATTCATCAGATTCAGAAGATTCATTTTTTTCTAAATCTTCATTACTAATTTCATAGTAATCTATTGATTCTATAATTCTAAACATCATTTTTCTAAACATTATGGAAAAATGACCATTCTAGCCACATTTAAAACACTCAATTTTACTTTTATCAACAAATCTTTTATTGAATTTTCTTCTTGAATAATTTTATTCTTAAAAAGTATTTGTAAAAATTTTTATTATTATTTTTGTGGTATGTTTTCCTATAAAGTTTGTAAATTCTTCTAGGATTTAGTTGAGAATTTTTTCTATTCTTTTGGGAAGGAGTAATAGTGGGTAATCCATATTGCTCACAGAAATTGTCTAATTCATATTTGACAATTTTCTTTTCCTTTTAAATTTGTTTATTAATTTTCATGTCTATACACAGTCTTAGACCTTCCTTTTATATTGTAGTGATAGTTGTACCATAGGTGAGACTGTTGAAATCTATATTTCCTAGGTCATTACTAATGACTGTTCTAATTTTGCGGGCTAACAAATTTGATAAGCCATTTATGAATTTTTTTCTGAAAAGGCTGATTACTATCATCCCTAGACATTATTCTGGACAAAAATATATTTTTGTACCATTCAAAATCACTTAGCGTAGAACACCTAAGATTGGTTAATTGGTCATGAATACGCGAAGTAACATTACTTGGCGTTCCAATGAAATGTTCAATTATTGTGTAGAAGAGTGTATTAATAGCATCAGGCATTGTTTCCTGATCATCTCCATCTTTATTGTTGTAAGGATGGTATTTTTAGATTCTTCAGTGAGATGCTTTTTCCACTATGAATGAAGCATTCATGTGAATCCTGTGACTAAAAGCTTTATTAGCTCATCGAAAGGCAAATTGTGTATAGTGATGTAATTGTTGGCTACCAAAGCCATGTACTGTAATTTGTTGATGACTTTCTGTTCTGAAAGGCCATCAATATTCCATTCATATAATATTTCAGGAGTAACAGAAAATTGATTAACTAAGATTCAGTAATTTGAATATCTAGAGGAATATGCTTTTTATACCACTTCCTTTCTAGTTTATTAATTTCTAAATTTTTAATCTTTTCTTCAATATTGTGAATGGTTGAAGATTCATGAATTATAGATGATTCATAGGTGAAATCTGACATATGGCTTTCTGTTTTGGAACTACTATCTTGGTTTATAACCTTAACAGAAGAAGATGACTTGACGTATTATATCTTTAATTCTTGAAGCTTTTTGTAAATCTTTTTATTGATGGGAACAATATTAAAAAAAATTTTATCTAATTATTTTCCTATTGTTATTAAACTTTGATTAGTGTAATTAAGTTGTTCAACAACTTTTTTATTGGGTTCTTCTTCCTTTGAAATCTTAAAAGGAGAAGCACTGATTAAATTTTTTTTGTGATTAATTATAACTTTATCAGGTGGGGGATGGCTAGCAGTCACCCAACTGGAGTCTTCCTTGACTCATTTGGTCTTAAAAATTACTTTAATATTCTTTTTATAAATATCCTCGATATAATCAAGGAAAAATATGTCAACTCTAAATTCTTACATGAACGCCTTCCATTCAGCAACGACTATTTTTCTTTGATCCATATTGTATGTCTCTCTGAACCTATTGCATCTATTGAGATTGACTAGGTCATTCATGTGTTGGGTTAAACCTCCCAATCAGGCTTTTATTCTTGATTTATGGTGCCGAAATTTAAAATTAAAAGTTTGGGATTTATAGAAGGCAAGGTTCAATCAGATTCAGTTGGTGATTCAATTTCATAAGATTGTTTAGTTTTAGTATTAAAGATTGGTTGACTGACTTGAAAATTTGTGACTATGCCTTTAAGTCTTAAATTTTTAATTTTTAATTTTAGTTCTTGTTCCAAATGATGTATTGTTGGATATAAACAATATCTTCAATTGGGCGTTGAATTGGAGTGAGTTGGCTTTCATTGGTTAAAAGTTAATTTGTAAGCAAATTAATATTAGAATACATAATAGTTTTAGAGACTCTAATATTAGAATTACTTTGGCAAGATTGAATCAACAAGGTTTGATTTTTCGGACTCCTATTGATGGCTTGAAAATTCATATTGGTTTTGGTTACTTTATAATGTATTCTAAAAATCAAAGCTAGGGGTTGGGCAGCTTCAAGGATTTGCTAACCACTAGTCTTGATATTCAAAGTTAAAGATTTAAGAATTTGAGGGTTTGCTAGACTAATAGAAAAATCTGGAAAATAATCAAAATGGATTGCACCATTACAAAGTGAGAATTTAATTAATCCTAAAATACTATCATTAAAATTTGTAAATCTTGCATCACACAAGGCAAACAAAACAGAGGCATTAAAGCCTCTCCTTGTGAGTAGTTTAACTCCAATCTGGACTAAACCAAAGTGAAGGAAATTATATCCTTCTTAAATGTGATGTTTAATTACATTAGAAGAAAGTAATTGACAAATTTCATGCTCTTTCCTAAAAGTATATATTTTTTTCAATTGTTTTTACATGATGTTGAGACTTGAAGGAAGCAATAGACCATGTTGATTTATAAATTTCTTTACTAGGAATTTTGGGTATATTCCATACCATATGATCTACTTGATCATCTGCTAAGTATTCAAAATATTCTTCATTAATTATGTCTAGTGTTGTATTTATTGTAGACCTATTGTTACTAGAAAAAATACTTCTAAATAATCTACTCATAACTCAAGATAACTAAATTATTCTTATGATTAAAAATTTCATCATGTATTTTGATTTTCAAACCTGTTATGACTTCTACAACCTCCTAAGAAGTCACTCTTCTCCCCTTTGCCTCTACAATTATCCTACCCTCGAGATTTATGTATCTAAGAGGTCTTATTGGGGTGTCTGAAGTAAGCCTATTAGAGACTTATATGTGAGATTCACGGATTAGAAAATCAAAGATTATAGAGAAATAATCAAACATAAAAATAACCAATCATTTAGGCTGAGAGTCAGATTAAATAAAATTAATTATTCAAAGAAGCAAGTAATCAACAACAGAGCAATATACTAGCCACTTGGACGGTGAAGAATAATAACTATGCAGAGTAATTACTAATAGTAAAATACCCTATCGGGTTTGGGTTTGATACAAAAATACAAGTAAAATTAAGAATAGTAAATAATTATGTAGAGTAATTAAGAATAGTAAATAATTATGCAGAGTAATTAAGAATAGTAAATAATTATGTAGAGTAATTAAGAATGGTAAATACCCTACCTGGTTTGAAAAATTATTATGCAGAGTAATTAGGAATAGTAAATACCCTACCTAGTTTGGCTTTGATAACTAAAGAGGTGAAATTATGTATAATTTAAGTAATTAAAGACAGGGTATTGAAACAAGTAAAATTGTTTGTTGGAATAAGATTAAAACTTACAAGTATTGAAGAAATTAATTTATAACGATTAATTAGTGCTTCCAATTACTAATTAATGTTAAGAAGAAAGAATAAAGATTACAAAAGAGAAGGAAGAAGAATGCTTTGTTTTCAAAACAAATTTTTCTCTCAAATTTGTTAAGAGTGGAAAACAAGTTCTGATGAACAAAAAGGAGAAAGCAGCCTATTTATAGGCAAGGAGAGTGGAGTTCACCGAGAACCCATCACTTACATGCACTATTCCTTTCTAAAAAATAAAAATATTTTACATTTCTATGTTTGACTAATTAAAGAAAAAAGATAAATAGTTGCCTAATTATTTGACAACTAGTACAATAATCACAGTAAAAGACAAATTACAAAGATTTCTTGATAATTATAATCTTGGACTTTGCGTCTTCATTATTGCTCTAGTTATGATTATTGTCTTGAAAGGTCATTGTGACTATTGATGTATTTGTTGTTGTTCCTCGAATTGCTATCTTCAATTCATGTGCTTTAATTATTGATTGTTGGAGAAGTCATTATTGCTTGTTGAAAATCATCATAGCCGTTGCATTATGCTGGAGAGCCAAGACATTTGAACTTACTATTTCAAAGTTCTTAATTTCTTGATAATTCCGCCAATGATATTTTGCCAAAAGTAAATTATTTTTCTATATTCATCATCAATCATATTAATGTCATCAAATGAGTTTTGAGAGTCATGGAATGCGCCATAAGCCCATTGTGGTAGGATGCGACCCTTTAGTTTATTTTTATCCTTCAATTGCTGAGGGAAAACCCTTGTTGATTGGCCTTTGTGAATATTGTGTCTATTTGGGTAACTTGAATCTACAGATGATTTAGAGTTAAATTTATTATTGTCTAAAAGGAGAAGTATTTTCTGGATTAATTATTGCTTTAATTTGGATTTAGGTTTTGTGACTTTTGACTTACCTTTTGGAGTGAGTTTGGATTCTTTGGATGAATTTGAATTGGATGGTTTGATTTGTGGATTTGGATTGATAGGCTCATTAATTTTTAATGAAGTTTGGGTGAACGGGTTTTCCAATTTTTGGCTAGGATGGACATTTACAAATTCTTGGTTAATAGATACAATGATTTTTTAGGGTATTAAATTTATCCTACCATTTAACATAATATTGTCAGGTAAAGATTCCATCTTTAATTTAGTATTGCCAATTTAAGATCCGAGGTATTTTGTATTTATTTGAGAAACAAAGGATTGGGAGAAAGGATACCTCAATTGGTGAGAGCTTGTATATTTTTAGAAATAAATTAAAACATTGTTGAAAATCAATTGGAAAAAATTCTAAGATCAGACCATGAATTGACCACTATCTTAAGAACCAGCTTGAAAAACTAATTTTGAAATTGCTATCAAAATTTTAGAACCACGAGTGGGAAAATCACTATCTTGATGCAAAAAAATCATATGCCAAACATCAATATAATAAAAATAATTATATTATTTTTTATTTCAAAGTATTTTGAAACTGAAGGATGGACTTTTCAATCCTGCATGGTTATGATTCCGAGAATGTAGAAGGAATGATAGTGGATCTTTCCTTCAAAACTTTTGATTGAGCTAATATTTATGGATTTTGTTTCTAAGAGAATGTCTCTGTAGAAACTGAGATTTTTGTCATTGTATCCAGGGACATAATGAAATTGAGGAATGAAATGGATTTTGACAATTTAGGCAAGATCCTTCAAATAAGCAAATGGAGGAGATTTTTGCTAGGAATTTTTTGAAAATAAGAGGGTGATTTTTGTGATTTGTAATTGGTTGGTCAAGCGAATGGGCATCAAAAGGTTGAGTAATTGAGTAGGAGTCAAATTGGTTGACCAAAGCTAGTTGCTAATTTGGTCCGATGGACCTGCGTATTGTTAATTGGGCTTAGTTAGGAGTAGAAAACTCCTCTTTAGTTTCAGTCTTAAGGGCTAATTGTGGAGTCGAAGACTTCTCTATTATTGAATCATTCATCAATCTTACATGATTTCAGAAAGTAATACTGATTTTTTTAGTTAAGGACTCCATTGAATGCTTATGACTTTTTAAAAATCCGTGCATCATGATGAAAAAAGTTATTTCTAGTATAAAAAATCTTTGACTGTTGTCTGAAAATTTAATTTTAAAAATTGATCGTCCCAATAGGTTCACAGTTTAAATTTTTCTGTTATCATAACAAATTTTATTATCTTTGTGAGAACCTGTTTTTCCACGTTTCTCATATCATTGAATTAAGGTTGCGTTGAAGTCATGCTTCAACCCAACTTTTCCCAAAATTTTATCCAATTCATCAATCCATGCATTTCTTGGATATTCAAATTCATTATGACCATAATTAATTAATGAGAATTTTGAGTAAAAATAAGTTGCCCTACCATTGAATTTTTATATTTTAAATAAATTTTGATTTGAGTATTCTGAATTTTACCTTCCAATATTCTATTAGCTCAGAATTTTCAATTTCTGTTATGGCAGAATCTTGAAATGATTTCCTGCAAAAATTTACAAATAAGGAAGCCAGGAATTTAATTATTAATGCCTCAAATAAATTCAATATTGAAATCAAAATTGATAAAATTTGACTGATACCTGGCAAAATTTTGTTTGGAAGCAATGTCTTTACATCTTTTTTCAAAACATGTTTTGTAGATTTACAATCAATTTTTAAAAGAAATTCTTGATTTAATAAAGCAAATAGTATGATTTGATTAATTTCTTTAATAATGGAATAATAAATTTTAAATCCTGAAAATCTAATCTTAGATTGAAACAATTTGATTTTTCTTGCAGAAATAACTAAACTATTTTGTTTTATTATCTTGGCAAATAATTCAAGATATTTCCAGCTTTGATCAATTGATTTTGAGAAAGTAAGAACATCATTAGTCTGAACAATTGGGAAATCAGTATATTGGTTGAAAATTATATTCGGGAATTCACTCGGAGCATTCTTAAGTCCAAAAGGCATGACCGAATGGAGTTACAAATACAGTTTTGTATTTGCTGTTCTCATTTATCTGGATTAGCCAAAATCCAGATTTTATGTCAGCATATAATTCTTTATAATTTGTTTTTGAAGAGTAGGATTTTGAAATAGTTCTTCAATTCTTTTGAATTTTATTTCATGTTGTAGAAAACATAATTGTTTTTCTTTAGAAGAAATTAAATTCATAGTTTTATAAACATAATTTTGTTTTTAAAGTTTTCAATTTCTCTTGTGAGAAAAGAAAGAAATTTGCATTTGACAAGTTTATCCATGGGATACGTAATTATTTCATCATGCTCTGTTGTAAAATGATATAATAGAGAAATGAATGGTAAATCGAAATTTATTTTGTCTGTCATATTTTTACTAAGACAAATGATGTTTTCAAACATACATTATCTTGGTAAATATGAACTTTAGAGATTTCACAATTGATATGCATTCTAGTACCATTTGCAGATGACAAAGATTGTTTTGTCTTCTTGAAGTACCTTGTAGGAACGAATCTTTTCTGCATACAATTCAAATCAGCTCTTGAACCAATAAAAGCCATTGAAGCGAAATCAAAATATTAGACTATTATTCTGGCCAATGTGCCATTTTTTAATTTTTAAGTGCTAAGGAATTTGAAGAAAGTTATCATCATCTTGAATGTTGATAACAGACTTCAACCTCTATCAGAAATTAGGGATTTACTAGTTTCTTCTAGTTCACTGGATTCATGATTTTTAGTTAAATTTCTATTTTTAAAAATTTAATTCTTTTATTATTTCTATGTTTGAATATTTTAATTCTCTTATTTCATTTTTAATATTTTTTATTTCTTTTGAAAGTTACTAAAGAATAATTTGTTTTCCCTTTCTTTTAATTTTGTTAAATTTTTCATGTGTTTGTGAAATGATTGCATTATTGTTATTAGACTTAGAATTTTTTTTTTTGAATTACTCTCCTAAGTCTCTCAAGCTTTTCTTGTTTTAATTCAGGATTCTCAATTTTACTTATTAAATCTTACAAAAGATTTTATTGTTCTTCAGTTTTATTTAAAACATTAACAATTTTCTGACAAGAGGTATCCCTGCACGTCATAGAGATGTTAGAAAAATCACTGTCAGAACTTGAAGAGTTTGATTCGTCAGATTCAGGAGATTCAAATTCTCCTAAATCTTTATTATTATTTTCATAATAATTTATGATTTCTATAATTCTAAAAAATTCTTGTTTTTCTTCATCACATATTTTTAATTGGTTAACTTATTTACTTGACAAGTGTTAGAAATCACTATTCTGACCACATTTAAAATACCTAATTTTACTTTTATCAACAAATGTTTTATTAAATTTTCTTCTTGATTAATTTATATTCTTAGAAAAGTATTTGTCAAAGATTTTTTTTTAATTTTTATGAATTTTTTTCCTATAAGGTTTGTAAATTCTTTTAGGATTAAGATGATAATTTTTCCTATTCTTTCGAGAAGGAGTAATAGCAGATAATCCATATTGCTGACAGAAATTTCCTAATTCATATTTGAGAGTCTTATTTTCCTTTTAATTTTTTTATTATTTTTCATGTATATACACATTCTTAGACCTTCATTTTGTATTGTAATGATAATTTTACCATAGGTGAGACTATTGTAGTCTATGTTTTCTAGTTCACCACTAAGGACTGTTCTAATTTTGTGGGCAAATAAGGATTGTTCTAGTGGTAAGCCATTTATGAATTTTTTTCTTCCAAAATGGTTGATTGCTGTCATCCCTAGACATTACTCTGGACAAAAATATATTTTTGTACCAGTCAAAGTCACTTAGGGTAGGACACCTAAGATTGGTTAATTGGTCATGGATACGCGAAGTAACATTACTTGGCGTTCCAATGATATGTTCAATTATTGTGGAGAATAGTGTATTAAGGGCATCAAGCATTGTTTCCTGACCCTCTCCAAGGATTAGTGTTCATTCAGCATCAATTTTTATTGCTGTAAGGATGATATTTTTAGATCCTTCAGTGAAATGCTTTTCCCACCAAGAATGAAGCATTCATGTAAATCTTGTAACTAAAAGCTTTATTACCTCATTGTGAGGCAAATTGTGTATGGTGATGTAACTGTTGGCTACCATAGCCATGTGATGTAATTTATTGAAGACTTCCTATTCTAAAAGAACATCAATATTCCATTCATATAATTTTTCAGCAGAAACAAAAAATTGATTAATTAAAGAAGATTCAGTAATTTCATTGTATGGAGGAATAGGCTTTTTATGCCACTTCCTTTCCAGTTTATTAATTTCTTAAGTGTTAAATGTTTCTTCAATATTTTTAATGGTTGAAAATTCATGAATTATGGATGATTCATAGGTAGAATGTGACCTATGGTTTTCTGAATCAGAACTATTGTCTTGGTTAATTACTTTAACAGAAGTAGATGACTCAATAAACACTATTACAAAGGGCATCGTAAAAATAATGATTTTTCATGACGAGAATAATTTAACGACCGTTGGTATGCCAACCATTGTAAACGTCTCATTTTTAGCATGCCTTTCATAATATAAGGAACTATCGTGCACAATAAAGGTTTTAACGATGGTATATTTACTAACCGTCGTAAAAGATAAAAGTTGTCATAAAAATACACCTTTTACGATGATACACTGCCAACCGTCGTAATAATTACATAATTGACTACGGCGCGTTGATCAACTATCGTTACATTATTGACGACAACACGTTGATCCAACCCTGTGATTAATTGGAGAACTATGCTCGGAGACCCAATGCTAACATAAAAAAATGCTTTCCTGCTAAATAAATCCATTTAATATCACGCGAGTTTTAGATGCCATCGTAAAATTAATGAGGGGTAAAATGATCATAATCTACTATACATCATATAAATATTTCATATAAGGCTTCAAAATTTCAGGCAATTCATTGTACTATCACATAAATAAATTTTAAAAGAATGTACATTTACTTTACATAATTACAACAATTAATAATTCAAAGAAATCTATCATTGTCGTTGTCTTTGAACTGTTTCTGCTTCATGCATCAATCTCGTCATATGCTCTTTCCAATTTGTAACTTTCTCATCTCCAATAACAACCTAGTCATGTATACATTGTTTGTTAATATACCAGTTTAAGTAAAAACTGAAACGACATGAATAGTAGATAACTAAGAATTATAGTATCTCTCTCACTGATGGATTTCGTGCTCTAAATAGAAATCTTCAATGAACACAAACTTAATGGAGTTAACTGCTAACTGCCAAAATACCTTTATCTATTTTGAAATTTCTCATATAGCTCTGCAAGATAAGATACATATACCTGACTTTAACACAATACGGTTTCTACAACATGTTCTACTTCACATCACTTTTTTTATAAACAAGAATATAAATATGTAAACATTAGCAGTTAATTCAGTTTGAATTCATCAAGATAGCATACGGTTAAGTTTACAAACCTCGAATATGAAACCTCTTTCAGGGATTACATCAACTGCTTCCACACAAATGAAGGCGGCATCCTCTTTGCTTAGTCTTCCCCTTACTGCATTTTCCGTCACGGATGGCACGAAATGAATTTTAGTACTAAATAGCCAAGAGCATCCAAATAGCAATAAAATGGTTTGTTTCTAGTACTCCTTCACTTTCATTAATGCCTAAGCCTCCCAAGTGACCAGTCTCAAGAAAGTAGTAAACGGCCTTGTAGTCCAGGATACCCCCTCTAGCAACATTTACCAAAAGAGCACCTTGATATAACAAGCTATATATTAGAATAGACAAGAAAGAAACTGATACCGGGCTAACAATTTTTGGAAAAATAAATTCAACATGCTCCCTCAATGTTATTCAATAGACATAAATGCAATGCATGCAAAGATAGTTATATTAACAGATTTATAAGTAAAAATTGAGAACACACAAACAAATTTCATATCCAGACCAATTGTAAACCTGGTTTGAATTTCATTTAGTTATTGAAAATTTGTACAATACGATGTGTAAAGCTCATTGTGAATGATATCAAAAGTCATTTTAGCATATTTCCAACTATTTCCTTTGCATCTTTCACGTGGTCAGGTCATCATTTAGTTCCAGGACATACTAAATCAATTGATCTTTCTGTTCTCTTACGCTTGTATGAATCATTAAAGGATGCAAAAATGAATTTCCCATCAGGAGAAATTGTCTCACTTGCCAGTCCCACTTTGCCTCTATAGAGAGAGAGCCTTTTTATGCGAGAAAATGTTTTCACAGTGTAGCCATTTGGGTACATGATAATGACCATAATCCATTAATACGTTGGAAGTTCCTTCATGATATATTTAATAATGATCATAATCCATTAATGTGTTGAAAGGTCCTTCATGATATATTTAAGAAAATCTAAATAACAGGCTTTCAGCTAAAAAATTAGGAGCATTGGAGTTCTTATCTTGGCTGTTTACCATAATATCTGTCTTAAACGCAATGCTTCTGAAAAATGCAAGTATTAAAGAACTATTGAGTCTAAATTGGCTTAGCTACAAGAATTGATTTGAACATACCTGAAATGAAAGTAGATATAAGATTAAGCATCTAAGCAATTATGTTTGTCTGAAATTATACAACTTTGGTCGATTCCATTATGGATTACTTGTAAGTTCTGACAATAACGGCCAAATCAAAACTCAGGGAGGGAGCGAACCTGTGTTCTATGAGGCAAGCTTGTCCAAAACTCCAAGTTGGGTAAAATTTGAATTTAGACAAAGCTTTATTCAAATTCAAACATGCGTACAATTTTAGTTTCAAGAATATAAAACGTTTTCCTAGGAGAAGAGACCATTTATTATCATGATCTTTCTGTCCTCATAGGTAGGGAAATAATTTGCTCCATCTTGTGCAATGGACAATCATTGAATTGAAGATTTACTAATCATCAATAGAATTGCATAATAATACTGCCTTACGTTCTTCTCCATACTGTTTTTGTCAAGCTTACATCTTGTAGTCAAATAGAATTATGGTTCTGCTTCAAAGTCACAGTATAGCCTATAATTACTTCAGCTTTTGTAGCTTTGAACATGAGCCAATTGACTTCTTTCATTTCTCAAAAGGAAAGCTCCAAAATAGTAATCGACATGCCAATTAGAAAAATTTATTCTAGAGACACACAAGCACCAGTTCACAAAAATAGCACCACAACATGCATTAGTAGAGCAACTTGATCATTTTCTGCAGAAAATGAGTTTTAATACAGAAACTTAAACAAATAGTAAAAGTTTTCATACTTCTACCTGATTTACAAACTGCAAAACTTAGAAGATACAAAAAATTTAGATTTTCAAGAAGCATTATCAAGAAGAACTGTCCGAGCTTTCTAAGCAGCTCACAGCATCAAGCATGCGTACAACTTAAAATTTTACCAGCTACCCAAAATCAACCTAAACATGTGATTTTAAGGATCAAAACAATCAACAGTAGAAAATGAGGTATTCAACAAGTTGGTACTAAATTTGGGAACAATTGAGAGTGGAAGACAAACAAAATCATTGATAAAGTACAACCTAAAATTAAATTTTATCTCCTACCGCTCGTGTTAAAGCAGATCAATCTAAAGACCCATTCTTGTATGATCTCCTTAGCATCATTGGAAATTCAACCACTTATTGTGGTATTCACTACAGACGCGCGCCTAACACCAAATCGAAACTTAGGGTGAGAGAGAGAGAGAGATGCGTACCTTAAGTAAAAATAAGCAAATGAGTGAATGAACAATCAAATCTAAGGAGAATCAATGTGGCTGAATAACAGATTACGGCTGAAAATAGAGAGCTTCCAAAAGAGAGAAGGCAAACCTTAGAGGTGGGAGTTGGCAAGCAATCACGGTGAGGCTGGAGATGAAGAAGAGGCTAGGGCACATACGCAGGTGAAAGAGGGAATGATATAGGAAAGAGAGCGAGAGTGAAAGTACTTATTTCGGGGGTGAAAGTAAGTTCTTTTGTTTTCCAAATACCATGGGGCATCGTGGTCTCGTCGTTTTGATTCATGGGTTTTTTGTAAGACTATATCTCAGAAAAAAGCATTTTGTAATACTCTTTCAGTAATTTGGCACTCCCTAATTTCTGGCCCGCATTTCCTTCACTTTTTCTCTTTTTCTCTCATTGTGTTTCTTACACATTGGCCCACACTCTCTCTCTTCATCTTCCATCTTCATCTCTCTATCATTTTTCTAGAAACTCATTTTCTCATAAACCCATTTTTGTTTTTTATTTATTAATGCTTCATTTGCTTCATGATTTTAAAACCTTTTCATTTTCTAAAAAATTAAGGTAGAGAGCTAAAATTGTAATTTTATTTTTGAAATTTCGGTGAAAAATGGGTGAGAATACTAGCCAAAATTTGATGGGTTTTGTTAATTTTGGCCTTTGCCCAGATTTGAGAGAGAGAATCTTAGAGAGAGAATCTTAGAGAGAGAATGGATTTTATTGAAATTTTAAAACCAAGAGTGAGAAAATCACTATTTTGTGCAAGAAAATTATGTGTCAAGTATCAATATAGTCAAAATAATTATATTAATTTTTATTTAAAAGAATTTTGAACCTGAAGGATGAGTTTTCCAATCTTCCATGGTTATAATTTTGAGAATATAGAAGGAATGATAGAGGATCATTCCTTTAGAATTTTTGATTGGGCTAATATTAATGGATTTTATTTCTAAGATAATATCTCTAGAGAAGCTATGACATTTGTCATTGTGACCAGGGAAAAGTGGAATTCTGGAAAAAAAAATGGGTTTTTGTTATTTTAGCAAGATCCTTCAAATGAGTAAATGGGGGCCAATATGAAGAGATTTTTGCTGGGAGTTTTTTTGAAATAAGAGGATGATTTTCTATATTTTGTAATTAGTTGATTGAGTAATTATGCATTAAAAGGTTGCGTAATTGGGAATGGGTCACATTAGTTTACCAGAGCTGATTGTGAATTGGCTCTGATAGACCCAAGTATTGTTAATTGGGTTTCTTTAGGAGTAGAAGACTGCTCTTTAATTTGGGCCTTAAAAGCCAATTGTGGAGTCCAAGACTCCCCTTTGTTTCCAGCTTTTGAGGCCTGGGGCCTAGACCCCATCTTGATGAACCTGCAAGAATTCATGAGTAAGGAAGTCACGAATTGAATTTTTAATGCCTTAAATAAACTCAATATCAAAATAAAAAATACTAACAATGGACAATCATCGAGCAAACATTTGTTTGGAAGCAATATTTTTAACATCTTTTTCCAAAACATGTTTTGCAGATTTGCAATCAATTTTTAAAAGAAATTTTTTATTTAATAAGTCATCTTGAAATTTTTGAATACATAAAACAACAGCTAAAATTACTTTCTTAATAGTACTATAATTAATTTGAGATTGAGTCCAAGTTCTTGATATCAACCTGGCAATTTGTTTTGTTGATTCTAGAGAGATTTTTTGTGATAAGATACATCCATATCCAAGTTCTGAGGCATCAGATTGGATAATTTTAATAAAATTATTGGTAGGGATGCAAAGACAAGGAAGTGTCTTAACATGAGTTTTAATTTTCATAATTAAATTGGTATGGACAGTTGTCCGTGGAGGCGGATTTTCTTAAGCCTTTCAAAAAGAGGCTTGCAATCAATTCTCAAATTGTTGTAAAAATCAAATATGTAATTCAATGATCCTAGAAATCTTTGTAATTGAGTTTTGTCAAAGATCTCATCGGGAAACTTATCAGCAAATTGTATTACTTGATCAAATTGTTTATTAAGAGAATGATATATTTCAAATCCTATAAATCTAATCCTAGATTGAAATAATTTAATTTTACTTGCAGAGATAACTAAACCATTTTGCTTTATTATCCTAGCAAACAATTCAGTGTTTTTCTAATGTTGTTCTATTTATTTAGAGAAAATGAGACATCATCAATATAAATAATTGAGAAATTAGAAAATTAATTAAATATTTTATTCATTATATTCTGAAATTCACTTGGAGCATTTTTAAGACCAAAATACATTACATTCCATTCGTAATGACCAAATAAAGTTACAAATGCAATTTTGTATTTATCATTTTCATTTATTTGGATTTGCTAGAATCCATATTTCATGTCAAACTTAAAGAATACAACAACATCTTCAAGTCTGTTGATTAAGTCCTTTTTGTTTGGTACTGGATATTTTATCCATTCTAAAAAATTGTTAAGGGGCTCCTACTTAAATACTAATCGAGGAACTACTCGTTCAATTCACTGGCCTTTGGACATAAAAGGCCGAGCAAGACCAAGGAGATTTGCTCATTCCAATCATATTATTTTAAAAAGTTCTGTAATTTCCATCTTACAGAATTCAAGTATTTCAGAATTCACCTGAATTGATCGTGCCTTTGTTAGGATATTCTTTTTATCAAACCCCTTAATGTAAGGCAGACTGACAGTATGGTATTTTCCGTGTTAGAAAGCATTGAGAATGTCAGCACATAATTCTTTACAAATTTTTTGTTTCATTTTGAAGAGTAGGGTTTGGAAGCCATCCTTCAATTCTTTTGAATTTTTATTTCATCTTTTAGAGAACATAATTATTTTTCTTTAAAAGATATTAAATTCACACTTTTATAAACATAATTTTGTTTTAGTTTTCAATTTCTCATTGTGAGAAAAAGAAAGAAAATTGAATTTGATAGGTTTATCCATGGGATACGTAATTATCACATCATGCTATGTTGTAAAAAGATACGGCAGACAAACGAACGGTAAACCCAAAATAATTTTGTTTGTCATATTTTTTATTAAAACAAATGATGATTTAAAATATATATTGTCTCGAAAAATATGAACTTTAGGGATTTTATAATTGATATGCATTCTAGTACCATTTGCAGAGGAAAAAGATTCTTTTGTCTTCTCGAAGTACTTGGTAAGGACGAATCCTTCCTGCAAACAATTCAAATCAGCTCCTAAATCAATAAGAGCTATTGAAGTGAAATAAAAATTTTAGATTATTATTCTAACCCTTATGTGTAATGTCTTAATTTTGATGTGATTAAGGATTTGAAGGAAGTTGTCGTCATCTTGGATTTTGACAACAGATTCTTCATCATCGATAATTAGGGATTGACCAGGTTCTCCTAGTTCTCTAGATTTATGATTTTTAACTAATTTCTCTATTTTTAAAAGGTTTAATTCTTTGTTATTTCTGTGTTTGAATCTTTTAATTCTTTTATTTCGATTTTAATATTTTTATTTCTTTTTTTCTTGTAAAGTAACTTCTCTTTCATTTCCTTTAACTTTGTTGAATTTTTTAAGAGTTTATCAAAGACTTGCAGTATTATTATTAGACTTAAAATTTTCTTTCTTTTGAATTACCTTTCTTTGTCTTTCAAGGTATTTTTTTAATTCAAGATTTTCAATTTTACTAATTAAATATAACAAAATATTATTGTTTCTTCATTTTTATTAAAACGTTAATAATTTTCTGATAAGAGCTAACCTTACATCCCATAGAGATGTTTGGAGAATCAATGTCAAAGTTTGAAGAGCTTAATTCATCAGATTCAGAGGATTCAAATTCTTCAAAATCTACAATACTACTTTCATAGTAATCTATTGATTCTATAAATCTAATCAATTCTTGTTTTTCTTTGTCAGAGATTTTTAATTGATTAATGTTATTTTTTACTTGACAAGTGTTAAAAAAATGACTATTTTGGCCACATTTAAATAATTAATTTTTATTTTATCAACAAATTTTTTACTGAATTTTCTTCTTGAGTAGTTTTAATTCTTAAAAGAGTATTTTTAAATAAAATTATTTTTTTGTTGTAATTTTTCGTATAAGGTTTGTAAATTCTTCTAGGATTTAGATGAGAGTTTTTCCTATTCTTTTGGAAATGAGCAATAGCGGGTAAGCAATATTGCTCATAGAAATTGCCTAATTCGTATTTGGTAGTTTTCTTTTCCTTTTTAATTTGTTTATTAATTTTCATGTATATACATAGTCTTAGACCTTCCTTTTGTATTGTAGTGATAATTGTACCATAGGTGGCAATATTGAAGTTTATATTTCCTAGGTCATCACAATGGACTGTTCTAATTTTATGGGCAAACAAATTTGGTAAGCCATTTATGAATTTTTCTTTCCAAAAAGGCTAATTACTATCATCCCTAAACATTACTCTAGACAAAAATATATTTTTATACCAATCAAAATCACTTAGGTTAATACCGTTAATAGAAGAAGTTGACTGAACATATTTATTCTTCAATTGTTGAAGCATTTTATCAATCTTTTCATTGAGGGGAACAATATTAAAAGCAGTTTTATCTAATTGTTTTTCTATTGTTATTAAACTTTGATTAGTGCAATTAAGTTGTTCAATAACTTTTTTATTGGGTTCTTCTTCCTTTGAAATCTTAAAAGGAGAAGCAGTGATTAAAAAAATTTATGATTAATTATAATTTTATCAGGTGGGGGATGGCTAGCAGTCACCCAACCAAGGTCTTCCTTGTCCATTTGGTCTTAGAAATTAATTTAATATTCTTTTCATAAATATCCTCGATATAATCAAGGAAAAACATATCAACTCTAAATTCTTGCATGGACGCCTTCCATTCAGCAATGATGATTTTTCGTTGATCCATATTGTATATCTCTCTAAACCTATTATGTCTATTGAGATTGATTGGGTCATTCATATTTTGGGTTAAACCCTCCTAATCAGACTTGTATTCTTAGTTTAGGGTGCCTTAATTTAAAATTAAAAGTTGGGTATTTACAGGAGGCAAGGTTCCTTGAAAATCAGATTCAGTTGATGATTCAATCTCATCAGATTGTTCGGTTTTATTATCAAATATTGGCTGAGTGACTTGGGAATTTGTGGCTATTCTTTTAAGACTTAAATTTTTATATTTTTTTTCTTGTTCCAAATGATGGATTCTAAGATCTTGACCATTATTGACAGTGGATTAAAAAAAGAAACTTCTAGGAGTGCCAGACTGGCTAAACTCCCTAATTTGAGAATTAGAACTGGAAGATTATAAATTAATTTTAACAGTATTATCCTTGTACTGTATGATAAAATCAATATCTTCAAGTAAGCAACAACAGAGTAATATACCAGTTCTTGGGCGGAATATACCAAAAGAGATGGAATTACATATAATTTAAGTAATTAAAGATAGGGTATTGTATGGAATTTCGTCTCTTTTGGTATCAGAACCAAACTTGATATGGTATTTTACTATTCGTAATTACTCTTCATAATTATTGTTCTTCACTGCCCAAGTGGCTGGTTCTTATTGCTATTGTTGCTTACTTGTTTACTTGAATAATTATTTTTATTTAATCTGACTCTCCGCCCAAGTGGTTGGTTATTTTTATGCTTGATTATTTCTCTGTAATCTTTGATTTTTAAATTTATGAATCTGACGTATCAATTTCTAATAAGTTGCTTCAGGCACCCCAATAAGACCTCTTAGATAAGTAAATCTCGAGGGTAGGGTAGTTGTAGAGGCAAATGGGAGAAGGGTGACATCTTAGGAGATTATAGAAGTCATAGCAGGTTTAAAAATCAAAATACATTATGATAATTTTAATTATAAGAATAATTTAGTTATCTTGAGTCATGAGCAGATTATTTAAAAGTAATTCTTCTAGTTGCAATAGGTCTACAATAAATATATTACTAGACATAATAAATGAAGCACATTTTGAATACTTAGCAGATGGTCAAGTAGATCATGGGTATAACAGATGGTCAAGTATATCATGGGTATGAAATATACCCAAAATTCCTAGTAAAGAAACTTATAAATCAACATGGTCTATTGCTTCATTCAAGTCTTAGCATCATGTAAAAACAATTGAAAAAATATGTACTCTAGGAAAAGAGCATGACACTTGTCAATTACTTTCTCCAAATGTAAATAAACTTCACATTGAAGAAGGATATAGTTTCCTTCACTTTGATTTAGTCTAGATTGGAGTTAAACCACTCACAAGGAGAGGCATAAATACCTCTGTCTTGTTAGTCTTGCGTGATACAAGATTTATAAATTTTAATGATAGTATTTTAGGATTAATTGAATCTTCACTTTGTAATGGTCTCGTCCATTTCTGATTGTTTTCCAGGTTTGTCTGTTAACTTAACAGACCCACATATTCTTAAATCCTTAACTTTGAATATCAAAACTAGTGGTTACCAAATCCTAGAAGGTGCCCAACCCCTAGGTTTTATTTTTAGAATACATTACCAAAACCAATATGAATTTTCAAGCCATCAATAGGAGTCTAAAAAATCAAACCATGTTGATTCAATCTAGCCAATGTAATGCTAATATTAGAGTCCCTAAAACAATTATGCGGTCTAAATTACTTTGCCTACAAATTGACATTTAACCAATGAAAGCTACCCACTCCAATTCAACACTCAATTGAAGATATTGATTACATCCAGTAGTACATAGGTGGTACTGTTAAAAATAATTTTCAATCTTCTAGTTCGAATCCTCAAAATATGGAGTTTAGTAAGTCTAGCACTCCTAGGAATTCCTTCTCTGAATCCACTGTCAATAATAGTCAAGATCTTAGAATCCATCAATTAGAACAAGAAGTAAAAAAAATTTAAAAATTTAAAAATTTAAGACTTAAAGGCATAGCCACAAATTCTAAAGTCACCAAACCAATCTTTGATAATAAGATTGAACAATCTGACGAATCTGAATTACGAATTGCCTATGATTTTCAAGAAGCATTACCTCCTGTTAATCCTCAACTTTTAATTTTAAATTTAGGCACCTTAAGCCAAGAGTACAAACCTAATTGGAAGGGTCTAACCCAACACATGGATGACCCAGTTAATCTCAATGGGAGTGGAGACTCAAACGGTTAACCTAGACATGTTATGAACATGTTGAATAGACCGGTAACAGATTAGTTTAGAGCTCAAAACTGTTTATGTAAGACCCAACTTTTATGGTTAGTATATTGGCAAATTATTTTTCTTAAAATGCTTAAGTATTTTCTTAGTATAGCTCTCATTATTATTATCATTGATCTATTTTTTTTATTATAATATACACATTCTATTGTACGTTTTACATCATTACTCTGCTATTAAATTAAAAACTATTGTCATTTTAATGATATTTAGATTACGTTATAAATTAGTGTGTAGATTATCCAAATTCTATTAACAAAATTTGTTAACTCATATTCCAAATTAGATTCCTATTAAAACTGCTACTCTAACAATGGTATTAATAGTATTAATAGTATTAATTTTTCTATTAAAACTACTACTATAACAATACTATTGATTTCTATTAAATAAATAGTATTAACTTAATTATACTACAACCAACGTGGAATTTCAATTCCCCATTTTTCTTTTGAAAAAGAAGTGGCTATCTTTAACCCACGTAATGTGTTTTTAGTTGCTAAATTCCTCACCTTTAGCAACCACGAAGCCGCTTCCTCTTTGAAAACTGCTCTAAAAAAAAATTATTCCTTCTTCACTACCCCTGCCCCTCTCCATCTTTGCCTCCTCTTTGTCATCCTTCACGTCGCTGCCATTTGTATCTGTGACTGAAATTTCTGCTGCCTCCCCATTCTCTGGTAAGCTCTCTCACCCCCAGTTTCTCCTCTTTGTTTTTTTTTCTGTTTTCTTTTCTTTAATTCCCATTATTGCCTCTGTTTTTTCTCTCTCTCTCTCATGCTCTTTATTCTCTGCTTCTCTGTAGTTCTCTTAGTCTCTCATTAGTCGCCCAATTGCCAAAATTCTCTAGGTAACATTCTCTTTGCCTTCTCTTGTTTTTAACTCTCTTTCCCCTGTTATTACCTAGCCAAACAGTGGGTAATTAAAAACCACTTTGTTAAAGGGTTTCACACAAGATTTAAAGTGACTTGGTTCAATGGATTCTTAAATTTATATTTCTTAATGCCAACTTTTTATTCAAAACCTTCAAATTGTGATACTATAATTTTTATGGCTTCTAGTTTACATTGCCTTAGTTGTTTTATGTATGTATTTTATTCAAGCTTTGAATTGGTGTTAGTGGATTTGTAGGTGGCTCTTAGTACTTCATCCATGTAGTTTTTGTGGAATCAAATCTATAGTTGGAATTTAAACACATATAGAATTGTATCAGTTTATGGTCATATGATATAGAGTTTTTAAAAAAATACATATGCTTACTATTTTATGTATATAGAATTAATTGTTGTTGTAATTTCTTATGAAAATTCTGATAGTACAGATGAAACTATTTTTGTTTACAAAGAAGTTATTGATAAAAAAATTTGAAAATATTATCAATATCATGTAAGACATTAATCTTAGTACCTTAAAAACATCGAAGTTTTAAAAAATTATTTGAATGGTGAAAACATTTTTTCAAATCTTCTTCAAAAACCTGAATATTAGGGGCAGACCACTTCATCTTCATGGCTTCATGTCTGGTATACATTACATCAATTTGTGCCAAATATTTTACTGTAGTTTTTTATCATATGTAAATATAGTTATGTAAATATTTGTAATTTTTAGATAAGATATGGTATTTAAATGAAAAGTTAAACTTGTAAATCTGAATTTCATTTTACTGCCAGACAGACTCTAGTTGATGACGATTTTTCAATATGAAAATGCGTTAAAAAAATTACTAACTTTTAAATCAAGATCTATGAGACATGTATTAACGTTCAGAACTAAGTTTTGTAATTTTTGATGTAAGGTAAAATTTATAATGAATTTTCAAAACCAGACATCCAACCTGTTTTTCTTTCGTTAGTGTTTGAAAACATCTAAGAATGTAGGTTTTCTCCTTTATCCTTTCCAGACTTGAACTTTAGGAACTTACACAGGTATTAGAGGTAAGTGAGATATCCGTATGTAATTGTTTTCATTGTATGGCTGAAAATTTCTAATAGAACTATGTTTATGTTGTGTGATGTATAGTGTACTATGATGCTTCTTTCTTCATAACATTGTTCAATTATGGTGATGTGTTTTTTATATTGTATGTCTGATGAGTTAATATATGTAGAAAGATAAGAATAAATGTTCAATGCATGCATGAAGAATTAATTCTATGCCATTAGAGTCACGTGCCCACCATTCTGCTCTGTTTGTCGTGTCCTTCGGTAAAGGTCTTTGTTTGCCTAATCCTTGGGGAAATGGTCTCTAGTACCACTTCTTCGAAGGTGAGGAGTAGTACTCATGAGAAATGTCACATATACTTACCTCACAGCTAACAATTACCGACGGGTAAAGTACGGCGTGTGTGGAAAGCCCGTGAGGGAGAAGGCGTCGTCGAGGGAACCCAGGATCGATATAGCCCGTGGTCGTTACAGGTAATCTCTGTTCTAGGTGTGGTAGCAAACTCTAATGGAAGTTGGCCAGTGAACTCTATAAGAATGTTCTGCAAAGTATGCATGTGTTATAATTTGCATGTGACTGTGAAAGTTACTCTGCTTTACATATATGATATTTTACTTACGGAGTATATTTTTATATACTCACTCCATTTTGTTATAAATTTTTAGATCATGATAACAGTGATGAGGAGTTACTGTTGAAGAGGTCTACAGTCTCTAGCTTCACACGAGTTTCATCGAGTCCTATTTAGAAGTCCACAAAATTAGTTCTTTGCTGTTGGGTTTTATTTAAATTAAATCGTGAGACTTCAAACGCGTACTCTTGGGTTCTTGATCGTTTTATAAGTAAGATTTCTATTTATGTAATTAGGAGTTTGATGGAGGATTTGATTTTCTTTATAATATATTAGCCTATTTAATGTGAGCTTTTTTTTAAATAATTGACCAAGCTTCTGCGACGTTTGTGGTTAAACAATTTAATTAAAACTTAGTTAAATTTTTGGGTTGTAACAGTTTACCTAGCTCTAAATCAAATCGTTACACCTTAAGAGTAATTTTGTAACTATCGTAATCTTGAGTTGAATATGTAGCTTGACTTAGTTAGTTGCAATCTTTGATATGTCAAATGAGTGAATTTGAATTGGCGGGCAATACCTCGACTGTTGGGATTGTAATTCAATGGATGTCAGTCTTGGGGCATGTGAGTGGAGACTCAAACGGTTAACCTAGACATGTTGAATAGTTTGGTAACAAATTAGTTTAGAGTCCAAAACCGTTTACCTAACTCTAAATCTAATTGTTAGTCCTTAAGGGTATTTTCATAATTACATTAATCCTGAGGTGAATACGTAGCTTGACTTTGTGAGTTGCAATGAAAATAGTTTTCCTTAATTAAAGGGTTCAAATCAAAATTTAAAATTTGAATTTCTGAAATTTGAAATTTGAATTTAAATTTTGAAATTTGAATTTTAAGTTTTAAATTTGAATTTTAAAATGGGAATGGACTTTTGTAAAGAGTTACAAAGTGGTGGGCAACATAGAGAAGAAGGAAAAAATTACAGACGCCATGAGGATTAGTTTATAAATTAATTTGTAATTTATTTGTTATTTTTTTTCACGCTGTAATTAGAAATGAGCCAATAGAGAAGTTAATTTTAAATGTATGATTTAATTCTAATCACGCATCATGGTATAACATTCCATATAGAACTAGAGATATTTCAATATCAAATTGCCATGCAGCATGTACATGCACCATTGTAAATTAATTTATAATGGTTATAATTTAATTATAATGTGAAATTTATAATGGTTATGATTTTAAATTGGGATTTAAAATTAAATAAATGATTTATAAATTCCATCACATTTTTGAAAATTATAAAAGTTATGTTTTGAAAAATAACCAAAAATCTATTTTTTTTCAAAAACTAAGTGGGAGGGTCGTTTACGTTGAAACGTTCCCAAGGTCTCCAACGTAAACTTGATCGTACCACGAGAAATAGTTTAGAACCACCCATAGCGGTCCTCTCTTCGATGGGAGAAACTTTGGAGTCATGTCTCTTTGAGTTATCAAGTTGCTTGAGAAGCTAAGACTTCTAAAGGAAGTGGTGCGGCAGGGCCGTCTCATAAACGGACTGTTAGTCGATAGCAACTTTTAAGAGTCGATGCGTTGGTTAAACACTTAGATTAAAGCAAATTAGAATCCCCACATAGGGGCTAGTCAATGGGGCCAAGGTGACCAAAATCATTGGTAATTGGTTAATTTCATGTGGAGACATTTGAGCGTTAACCAACGAGAAGAGTCTCGATGCGATAAGAGATAGTTCTGACTTCATCCCTAAATGAGACAAGGCATCTTTTTTTTCTCGTAACGATCATGGAGGAAATATTTTTTAATGCACTTTTAAATGTTTAAGTAGTTGCATCATGCATCATATTTTCCTAAACGATTGAGCATTTATTTACACCGCTTTATTTATTATTTTCAGTAATCATGTCATTATCCCCTCTTTCAACTATTCTTAACACGAACAAATTTACTGGTGAAAATTAGGTGATTGGAAACACAATCTTGATATCATACTAACGATTGAAAAGCACAAGTTCGTGCTCACCACCCCTTGTTCCTATGAGCCTTTTAGTGATTGACTCAAGAGGAAAATCTACGTTCTGATGAGATAGCCAGATATTACATCTGGCTCTGCTTATGCTTCTTGACTACGTTCTGATGAGATAGCCAGATATTACATATTGGCTTCTATTAGCAATGTGTGGCAATAGCTTATATGATGTTGAACATCACCAAAATGCTCAGAGATCATGGTCGTTAAGCCAGACAGGCAGTTGTGCGAAACCTTATGAACTACAGGATAAAACCTGGAACTCTTGTTAGAGAACGTATAATATTGATCATTAGTTATCTAAATGAGATGGCGATCATGGGTGCTGAGGTTGATGGCGAGAAGTGGATATGATCCTAGAGACTCTGTCTGATACTTTCAAGAACTTCAAATTTAATTATTTGATGAATAAGATGAGGTACTCACTTTCTGAGATTATGAAGGAGTTGCAAGCCACTGAGACTTTATTTCTAAAGGGTAAGAGGAAGAGTGGAGAGGTAAACCTTTCTAAAAGTAAGCCTTCCACCTCTGGTGCCAAAAGGAAACACGAGATGAGGTCTAAATATGGCTAAGAAGAAGCTTTGACAGCTGGTAAGGGCACTAGAAGGTGGACATGTTGTGAGACAAGTGTCATCATTGTGGAGTCAATAACCATTAGATATGCAACTGCCTGGATTTACTCTAGCAGATATCTTGGTCGAGTTCATCATCTGTATGGGGAATAGAGTACTAGTATTGGTTGTATCAGTTAGAAATTGATAACAATTATCTATTTTTACGTGATGTTTATTATACCTCAGTTTTTTTAGAAAAACCCTTATTTTAGTAGCTAGTTTAATTGAGCAAGAATTTGATCTTAAATTCATTGATAAAGATATTGGTATTTTTAGAAATGAATGTCTAATTATTGTTGCACGCATGTTTAATAAACTGTTTCATGTAAAACCAATAGTTCAAATGATTGCGACAGTGAATAATGATTCACAATGGGATAGTAAAAGGTTGAAGTATGACTCAACTGATCTAACATATTTGTGACACTTACGCATTGGGCATATTAGCTTAGACAGGATTAAAAGACTTGTGAAGGATGGTCCTTTGCAAACTTTAAATGGGGGATCATTACCCATATGTGAATCCTGTATTGAAGGTAAAATGACCAAATGACCTTTTTCAGCAAAAGGTGAAAGAGTCATTCAATACCTTGTACTCATACATAGTGATGTATGTGGGCCATTAAATATCCAAGTAAGAGGAGGTTATGAATACTTCGTAACGTACACTGATGACTACTCACGTTTTGGTCGTGTTTATCTAATGCTTCAAAACTCTTAAACCTTTGAAAAGTTCAAAGAGTATAAGGCCTTGGTTAAAAAGCAATTAGAAAAATAAATCAAAACATTACGAGCTGATCGTGGTGGAGATTACTTGCTAGGAGAATTCGAAGACTTTCTTAAGGAAGAATGTATTCTTTCTCAGCTTACAGCACTTGGTGCGTTACAATAGAATGGTGTATCAGAGAGAAAAAATTGAACTCTGATGGATATGGTTAGATTCATGATGAGTATATGAAAGATGGTATGGACGAAAGATGGTATGGACGAAAGTCTTCTATTAACTATTTTAAAATATGGGGGAGCCCAGCACATGTTTTAAAACCAAAGATAAAAAAGTTGGTCAGTCGTTTAGAATTATACATGTTTGTAGGATATCCTAAAGGAACGAAGGGGTACATCTTCTACAGTACGACTGACCAGAAAACATTCGTTAGAATGAATGCTCATTTTCTTGAAGAATATTACATTAAAAGTGTACAGCCGAGAAGCACAGTGATGCTAGAGTAATTATTGAGTGGGAGGACACCGAATCCCCAATCAGAAATTATTTCTGATTCAATAATGGAAGAATCACGACAGGAGTCAGAGCTTATGGAGTCTCGACGTAGTGGGAGGGTTGTGATTTAACCTGAGAGGTATATGTCATATGGAGAAGCTTTGACAGTTGTCTCAGATAAGGACCTTGATGAACATGTCTCTTACTTAGAGGTCATGGCTATTCCTAAAGCAAACGTATGGCAATAAGTCATGAACATTGAAATATATTTGATGTACTCGAACGGAGTCTGGAAGCTTGTAGATCTTCCTGAAGGGGTAAAACCCGTAGGATGATAATTGATCTATAAGAATAAAAAATGTCCAGATGGGAATGTAGAGACATTCAAATCTAGGTTAGTAGTCAAGGGCTACACCCAAAAGGAAGGAATAGACTATGAAGATACATTCTCACCCGTGGCCATGCTTAAATCCATCTGAATTCTTTTGTCCAATGATGCTGTCCTTGATTATGAAATCTGGCAAATGGACATCAATACTGCTTTTCTGAATGGCAATCTTGATAAGCGCATTTATATGGCTCAACCAGACAGGTTCATGGAGAAAGGCCAAAGGGCAAAGTTTATGAACTGCAGAAGTCCATTTATGGACTTAAGCAAGCATCACGGTCGTGGAATATTATATTCGATGAAACTATTAAGAACTATGGTTTCGAATAGTTAGTGAATGAGCCATGTGTGTATAAGCTGATACATGAAAGGAATGTGGTTTTTCTAGTCTTGCACGTAGATGATATTCTACTCATTGGGAATGATGTAAAAAATTATCTGATGTTAAGATTTGGCTTGCAAAATAATTTAATATGAAGGATCTTGGAGAAGTTGCATTTGTCTTAGGTATTCAGATCTTTTGAGATAGGAAGAAAAGACAATTGGCACTGTCTCAGGCATCTTATATTGATAAGGTATTAGATCGCTTCAGTATGCAAAACTCTAAGAAATGATTTCTTCCTTTTAGACATGGAGTCAGCCTCTCCAAGGAGCAGTCTCCTAAGACTCCTCAAGAAGAGGAAAACATGAGAAATATTCTCTATGCTTCAACCGTAGGAAGTCTCATGTATGTGATGCTTTGCACTAGGCCATACATTTGTTATGTAGGCGTGGTGAGTCATTTCCAATCTAATCTTAGAATTGAGCATTGGAATGTCGTCAAACATATCCTTAAGTATCTTAGGAGAACAAAGAATTACATGCTTGTGTATTCAGGTACTGACTTGAATATGACGGGGTATACTGATTCCAATTTCCAAGTTGATAAGGATTCCAGGAGGTCCACTTCAGGATCGGTGTTCATCTTGAACGGTGGAGCCGTTGTATAGAGAAATAGTCAAGCAATCTTGCATTGCTGATCCTACCATGGAAGCTTGTGAAGCTACAAAGGAGGTTGTATGGCTTAGGAAATTCTTGGAGACTCTGGAAGTTGTTCCAGATGAAAGCCCATGACACTTTATTGTGATAATAGTGGGGTTGTAGCGAATTCTAAAGAACCTAGAAGCCATAAGATATCCAAACACATAGAACGTAAATACAACTGATTAGAGAAATTGTTCAGCGTGGAGACATTATGGCTACGTATATTTCGACCGTCAACAATCTGGTAGATCCATTCACGAAGACTTTAAGCAGTAAAGTTTTTTATGGTCATCTGGAGGATTTGGAGATAGGAAATTGTACGCGCCTACTTTAGTCCAATTGGGAGATTGTTGGAATATGTCCATAAAGTAGTGGGTAATAAATATTTATTTGTATATAGTTATTTCTCAGACATTAGTATTATTGAATTTTTATGAATAAATTGAAATTTTTATTTAAAATCAAAGTGTGTTTATAAATTACTCAAGTCTTGAAACTTTCATCAACAAACGAAGAGTGAAGACAAAGGCGTCTTAAGACGTACTCTTCTGAGAAAGTTTAGAACGATATTCGCAGTCTTAGGATCGATTGGGCAATCGAATCTACTTATGACTGTTAGGTTGAAACCAATGGATGTCGGTCTTGGGGCAGACTCAAACGGTTAACGTAGACATGTTGAATAGACTGGTAACAAATTAGTTTAGAGTCCAAAATCTTTTACCTAGCTCTAAATCTAATTGTTAGACCTTAAGGGTATTTTCATAATTACATTAATCATGAGGTGAATACATAGCTTGACTTCGTTAGTTATAATCTTTGATATGTCAAATGAGTGAGTTTGAATTGGCGGACAATATCTCGACTGTTGGGATTGTATCAATTAAATTGGAGTTAGGTGATTCACAGATATGAAAATTCGTGGTTGAATTGCGAAAGAAACAATATCACCTTATGCTTTATTGATGGGTGTGTGAATAAATTAACCCGGCTAGGTATTCAATGAATTGAGTCATTGATTAAGACTTGTACATTATACTAGACAATTCACTATTCTGTCTTTCTTATTCACAGATAATAAAGGAGTCAAAAAAATAATAACAAGAAGGGTAAAATGGTAATTTAAATTCCTCTCTTGTTACTGATATTCACGATGTATATTATGTTAAAATATTCTGTGGATCGTGAAAATAAAAAGGGTTTATTTACACCAACAGAAAAGTAGCGCGCATGAATCGAGAGTTGATTCGGCATCGAACTTATAGTGGAGTCGACGATGTCAGGATTCAATAGGTTAAGAATTTATGGAGATAAATTTGCCGGGTATTTGAATCCTTAGCTTTGTTCATGTGGGTTCATCTGGTCTCAGAAATAGCTCATGAGAACATGAATAGAGAAACGAAGTAAATTGGATCAAAATACATTTTCGTGCCAAGGCATATTTCCTACATATATATGTGATGGGTGATGTCACTTAATTAGTTAAGTGAGATTATTTATATTGAAATTAGTTAGTTTATTATTATATAATTAGTAAATAAAAATAAAATAATTAATTGATAATGATCAATTAAATCTATCAATTGGATTGATAAATGTCGATACAACTCTAACGCTGTGGAGATATACTGATTTTCAGAAATTTGAATATATGGGGGTGAATTTTCAGAAATTTAAAATATATGGGTTTATTTGAAAATATGAAAAAATAGATTTAATAAATATCTAATAGCAATTTGATTGCAGAGAGAGATATATAGATATAGATCTCATATCTGATACAGAGAAAAAGAGTTTTCTCTCCTCCCTAGTGATTGTTGCCGATTGAGAGAGGATTAAAAAATATTTGATTTTTTCCTTCAATCATTTTGAGAGTCCACATTCAAATTCATACACAAAATTCTCGTGAGATATATTTCTGAATTTAACGAGTGGTTGTTGGTGGAAAAAATTCACAAATCATTCTTGGAGTTCAAGTGCGTGATTCGGATCCTGAAACTTGAAGAACACGAAGAACGCTCGAAGAAATTCCACCAGTTTAGAAATTCTCTGATACAAAGTACAGGTAAAAAATTATTTCTAACATTATCTTCTCGTTTAATATCGTATATGCATAATCGCACGTTATTTGGTTTTAAATTATTTAATTTGATCAAATAAGAGAATTGAATTTTTTTTCATCTTCCATCCACGAACCGTTCGTGGTTGAGACTTATTTTTTAGTTAATTTTAAAACCTATCGATCCCAGCATAAATACCATCCTTACAGTAATAAAGATTGATGTTGAAGGAATCTCAATCCTTAGAGAGGATCACGAAACAATGCATGATGCCATTAATACACTCTTCTACATAATGATTGAATATTTTATTAGAACGCCAGTAATGTTACTTCTCGTATCCATGACCAATTAACTACTCGTAGGTATCTTATCCTAAGTGACCTTGACTGGTACAAAAATGTATTTTTGTCTAGAGTAATATCTATGGATGACAACAATCAACCATTTTGGAAGGAAATATTCATATATGGCTTACCAAATTTGTTTCTCATAAAATTAGAACAGTCCTTAGTGATGACCTAGAAAATATAGAGAATATAATAGTCTCATATACGGTACAATTATCACTACAATACAAAAGAAATGTCTAAGAATTTGTATACACGTGAAAATTATTAAACAAATTAGAAAGGAAAAGAAACTGCCAAATACGAATTAGGCAATTTCTGTGAGTAATATGGATTATGTGCTATTGCTTCTTCTTAAAAGAAAAGGAAAAATTTTCATCTTAATCCTAGAAGAATTTACAAATCTATAGGAAAAAATACCACAAAGAGAAAAATAAAAATTTTGACAAATACTTTGATTAGAATAAAAATTATTCAAGAAGAAAATTCAATAAAAAATTTGTTGATAAAAGTAAAATTAAGTGTTTTAAATGTGGTAAGAATGGTCATTTTTCCAACACTTGCCAAGTATAAAATAAAATTAATCAATTAAAAATATCTGACGAAGAAAAATAAGAATTGTTTAGAATTATAGAATCAATAAATTATTATGAAAGTAGTAATAAAGATTTAAGAGAATTTTCATCCCCTGAATCTGATAGATCAAACTCTTTAAATTCTGACAGTGATTCTCCTAACATTTCAAGGGGGTGCAGGGATAGCTGTGTCAGAAATTTGTTAAAATTTTAAATAAAAATGAAGAACAAGAAAATATTTTATTAGATTTAATTAGTAAAATTGAAAATCCTAAATTAAAACAAGAATACCTTTAGAAACTTAGGAAAATGATTTAAAAGAAAGAAAATCCTAAGTCTAATAGTAATACTGCAAGTTTTTCACAAACTCTTAAAAAATTCAACAAGTTAAAGGAAAGGAAAGAGAAGTTAACATTACTAGAACTTCAAAAAAAATATTAAATTTGAAACAAAAGAACTAAAAGATTCAAACACATGAATAACAAAAGAATTAAACTTTTGAAAATTTGAGAATTTAATTAAAAATCATGACTCCAGCGAACTAGGAGAACCTAGTAAATCTCCAATTTCTTATGATGAGGTTGAAGAACATGTTGTCAACATTCAAGAAGACAATAACTTCCTTCAAATCCTTAATCACATCAAAATTAAAAAATGGCACATAATGGTCAAAATACTAATCCAAGATTTTGATTTCACTTTAATGGCTCTTATTGATTCAGGAGCTGATTTTAATTATATGCAGGAAGAATTTGTTCCTACCAAGTACTTCAAGAAGATAAAAGAATCTTTGTCCTCTACAATGGTATTAGAATGCATATCAATTATGAAATCTCTAACGTTCATATTTGTCAAGATAATGTATGTTTTAAAACATCATTCGTCTTGATAAAAAATATGACAGACAATTATTTTAGGTTTACCATTTATTTATATGATCTATTTTTTTACAACAGAGCATGATGGGACAATTACTTATCCCATGGATAAACCTGTCAAAATCAAATTTCTTTCTTTTTATCCCAATGAGAAATTGAAAACTTTAAAATAAAATTATATTTATAAAACTGTGAATTTAATTTCATGTAAAGAAAAACAATTACGTTCTCTACAAGAAGAAATAAAATTCAAAACAATTGAATATTAGCTTCAAAATCCTACTCTTCAAAAACAAATTAAAATCGTTGAACAAAAAATTTGTAAAAAGCTATATGTTGACATTCCTAATGCATTTTGGAAAATCTAGATAAATACAATTTTGTATTATGCCATTATAAATGGAATGTAATACCATTTGATCTTAAAAATGCTCCAAATGAATTTCAGAATACAATAATGAAATTTTCAACCAATTTGATGTTTGCAAGAAAAATCAAATTGTTTTTAATCTAATATTAGATTTCCAGGACATGAGATATATTATTCAAATCATACAATTTGTTATATTAAATCAATATTTTTTTTAAAAATGGATTGCAAATCTACAAAAAAAATTGGAAAAAGATGTAAAGACATTGCTTCTAAACAAAATTTTGATAGGTAACAATCCATCTTTTGCAATTTTAATTTCAATATTTAATTTGTTGAAAGTTTTAATTCAATTTCTTACTTCCTTCCTCATAAAATTATGCATGAAATCATCTCAAGATTCTCCCATGACAAAATTTCAAAATTCTGACCTACTAGAATATGGGAGGTTGAAACCCAAAATACTCAATCAAAATTCATTTAAAATAAAAAAATTCAATGGTAGGGCAGCTTTTTTTGTTCAAAAATCTCATTCATTAATTATGGTCATAATGGATTTGAATATCCACGAACGCATGGATTGATTAAAATTTTGGAAGAAGTTGGGTTGAAGCATGATTTCAATACAATACTAATTCAATGGTACGAGAAAGATGAAAAAATAGGTTTTCACAAAGACAATTAAATATGTTCTGATAACGGATAAATTTTGACTATGAACCTTTTGGGACAAGTAATTTTTAAAATTGAATTTTTAGACAAAACAGTCAGAATTTTTATACTGGAAGGAACTTTTTTCATCATGCTTGACGGATTTTTAAAAAGTCATAGGCATGTAGTGAAGTCCTTAAATAAAAGAATCAATATCACTTTCAGAAATCATGTAAGATAGAAGAGTTTTCGACAAATGGTTCAATCAACCAATTACAAATGGTTCAAATATAGAAGAGTTTTCGACTCAATAATTGGCCCTCAAAGCCCAAATTAAAGAGGGGTCTTTTACTCCTAACTAAGCCCAATCAACAATACTTAGGTCCATCAGACCCAATTACCAATCAGCCATGGTCAACCAGTTTGACCCATTCTAAATTACTCAACCTTTTAATGCCCAATTATTCAATCAACCAATTACAAAATACAAAAAATCAACTTCGTGTTTCAGAAAAATTACTAGCAAAAATATTTTTCATATTTAGCCATCATTTACTCATTTGAAAGAACCTGCTGAAATAGAAAAGACCAATTTTCTTCCACAATTCCACTTTGTCCTTGGTAACAAGGACCAATGTCTCAGTTTCTATAGAAATATTCTCCTAGAAACAAAATCCATTAATATTAGACCAATCAAAAATTCATAAGGAATGATCCTCTATCATTTCTTCTATATTCTCAAAATCATAACCATGGAGGATTGGAAAGTTCATCCTTCAGGTCTCTAATTCTTTCAAATAAAAATAATATAATTATTTTGACTATATTGATGCTTGGCACATGATTTTCCTACACCAGATAGTGATTTTTCCCACTCGTGGTTTTTAAATTTTGATAAAAATTTCAAAATTAGTTTTTCAAAGTGGTTTTTGAATTGGTGGTCCATTCATGGTTCTATTTTAAAATTATTTTCAATCGATTTTCAACAAGGCTTTAATTTATTTCTGAATATATACAAACCCTCATCAATTGAGGCTTCTTTTCCTCAAATTTTTTGCTTTACAAAATATAAAATACCTTAGATTTTAAAATGGCAATACTCAGTTGAAGACGGAATCTTCACCAGACAATATTATGTTAATGGTGGGATAAATTCAATACCAAAAAAAATCATTGCATCTATTAACGAGGAACTTGTAAATATCCAACCTCAATTAAAATTGGAAAAAATTCCCTTTACCTAGGTCCATTAAAAATTAGCGATCCATGAACCCAAATCCACAAATCAAATCATCCAATTCAAACTCATCCAAAGAATCCAAACCAGAATTAAAACCTTCTTCAAAGGGTAAATTAAAAGTCTCAAAACCTAAATCCAAATTGAATCAAGAATTAATCTAAAAATGTTTCTCCTTTTGGAAGACGATAATAATTCTTATTCTAAATTATTCGTAGAGTCAAGTCACTCAATTAAACCAAATATCCAAAAAACTCAATCATCCAAAAAGGCTACCCTTCAGCAATTGAAGGACAAATAGTTGCTTGATTATTTGACAACCAGTACAATAATTACAGAAAATGACAAAATAAAAAGATTCCTTGATAATTGTCATCTTAGACTTCGTGTCATGATTATTACTTTATTTTGGAGAAGCAATTGTTGTCATTTCTTGATAATTGTTATCTTGAACTTTTGTGTCATGATTATTGATTCATTGTTGGAGAAGTCATAATTGATTATTTTGAAAACCATCATAACTGTTGCATTATGCTGAAGAGTCATCATGATATATCTTAATTTTTGATTTCTTGATTATTTCAACATTGGCATTTTGTCAAGGACAAATTCTTCTATTCATTCACTGATTGATCTGAATTTATTCATTATCACTGAGATTGATATTATCAAATAGGTCTGGAGAGTCCATTTAGGTAAAATTTGACCCTTTTGGGTACTTTGGTGCTTCAATTTTTGAGGGGTGGCCTTTTTGGATAATTAGGCTTTTTGGATTTTTGGTTTAGTTAGGTAACTTGAATCTATAGATGATTCAGAGTTGAAATGATTATTGTCTAAAAGGAGAAGCATTTTCTGGATTAATTCTTGCTTCAATTTGGATTTAGGTATTGTGACTTTTGATTCACCCTTTGAAGTAGGTTTGCATTCGGATTCAGATTCTTTGGATGAATTTGAACTGGATGGTTTACTTTGTGTATCTGAGTTAATGGGCTCATTAATTTTTAGTGGAGCTTTGGCAGAAGGATTTATCAAATTTATATTGGGATGGATATTTGCGAATTCGTGGTTGGTGGATGCAATTATTTTATGGATATTGAATTTATCCCACCATTTAACATAATACTGTATGATGAGGATTCTATCTTCAACTGAGTATGGTCATTTTAAGATCCAAGATATTTTGTATTTATTCTAAAAGAAGAGTAATTGGAGAAAAGAAGCCTCAATTGATGAGGGTCTGTATATTTTCAGAAATAAATTAAAACATTGTTAAAAATTGATTGGAAATAATTCTAAGACGGAGTCATAAACGGACCACCATTTTAAGAACCAATTTGAAAAATTAATTTTGAAATTCTTATCAAAATTTAAAAATCATGAGTGGAAAAATCACTATTTTGATGCAGGAAAATCATGTGCCAAGCATTAATATAGTCAAAATAATTATATTATTTTTTGTTTGAAAGTATTTTGAGACCTGAAGAATGAGCTTTCCATTCCTCCATGATTATAATTTCGAGAATGTAGAATGAATGATAGGGGATCATTCTTTCAGAACTTTTGATTGGGCTAATATTAATAGACTTAGTTTTTTGGAGAATATCTCTGTGGAAACTGAGATTTTTGTCCTTGTGGCCAAGGGCAAAGTGAAAATCAAGAAGAAAATGAGCTTTTTCTATTTCAGTCAGATCTTTCAAATGAGCGAATGTGGACTCAATATGAAAGAGACTTTTGCTTGGAATTTTTCTAAAATAAGAAGATGATTTTTTGTATTTAGTATTTGGTTGATTGAATGATTGGGTATTAAAAGGTTGAGTAACTGAGAATGGGTCAAATTGGTTGACCAAAATTGATTGGTAATTAGGTCTGATGAACCCAAGTATTGTTAATTGGGTTTGATTAGGAGTAGAAAACTCCTATTTAATTTGGGCCTTTAGGAACAATTTTGGAGTCGAAGACTCTTCTATAATCAATCCATTCATTATCCTCACATGATTTCTGAAAGTGAAACTGATTCTTTTAGTTAAGACTCCACAGCATGCCTATGACTTTTTGGAAATCCGTCAGGCGTGACGAAGAAAGTTCCTTACAGTATAAAAAAATCTGATTGTTTTATCAGAAAATTAAATTTTAAAAATTGCTTGTCCCAATAGGTTCACAGTTTAAAATTTTATGTCATCATAATAGATTTCATTATCTTTGTGAAAACTTGTTTTTCATCTTTCTCACACCATTGAATTAGTGCTACATTGAAGTCATGCTTCAACCCAATTTCTTCCAAAACTTTATCCAATTCATCAATCCATGCATTTCTTGTATATTCAAATCATTTATGACCATAATTAATGAATGAGAATTTTGACCGAAAAGCAGCTGCCCTCTCTTTGAACATTTTTATTTTAAATGAATTTTGATTGAATATTCTGGGTGTTACCTTCCCATATTCCAATAGGTCAGAATTTTCAAACTTTGTCATAGTAAAATCTTTGAATGATTTACTGCATAATTTTATAATTAAGGAAGTCAGGAATTGAATTATTAATACTTTGAATAAATTAAATACTGAAATTAAAATTGTTAAAAATTGATTATTACCTGGCAAAACAAGGAAGTAATATTTTTACGACTTTTCCTAAAACATGTTTTGCATATTTGCAGTCAATTTTTAAAACAAATTCTTGATTTAATAAAGAAAATTGTATGATTTGATTAATTACTTTAATAATGGAATAATAAATTTTAAATCTTGGAAATTTAATCTTAGATGGAAACAATTTAATTTTTCTTGCAGAGATAACTAAACTACTTTGTTTTATTATCTTGATAAACAATTCAAAGTGTTTCTAGTATTGTTCAATAAATTTAGAGAAAATAAGAATATCACTAATGTAAACAATCAAGAATTTAGTGAATTGATTGAAAATTTCATTCATTGTATTTTGAAATTCACTTGGAGCATTTTTAAGATCAAATGACATTACTTTCCATTTATAACGACCAAATGCAATTTTGTATTTATCAATTCCATTGGTCTAGATTTGCCAAAATGTATTAGGAATGTTAGTACACAATTTTTTTATAAATTTTCCCTTTATAGATTTTAATTTGTTTTTGAAGAGCAAGATTTTGTAGAAAACATAATTTTTATCATTTACAAGAAATTAAATTCAAAGTTTTATAAATAGAATTTTTTTTAAAGTTTTCAATTTCTCATTGTGAGAAAAAGAAAGAAATTTAAATTTGACAGGATTATCCACGGGATAACTAATTATCATATTATGTTCTGTTGTAAAAGGATATAGCGGAGAAATGAATAGTGAACCCAAAATAATTTTGTCTATCATATTTTTCACTAAGATAAATGATGTTTTAAAACATAATTGTCTTGGCAATTATGAAATTTAGGGATTTCATAATTGATATCCATTATAGTACCATTTGCAGAGGATAAAAATTCTTTTATCTTCTTGAAGTACTTGGTAGGAATGAATCCTTACTACATACAATTCAAATCAGCTCTTAAATCAATAAGAGCCATAAAGTGCAGTCAAAATCTTGGATTATTATTCTGACCATTATTTGCTATTTTTTAATTTTTATGAGATTAATGATTTGATGAAAATTATCATCATATTGAATGTTGACAACAGGTTTTTCAACCTCATCATCAGAAATTGGGGATTTACTAGTTTCACCTAGCTCACTGGATTCATGATTTTTAATTAAATTCTATATTTTTGAAAGATTTAATTCTCTTGTTATTTCTATGTTTGAGTCTTTTAGTTCTTTTATTTCTTTTTTAATATTTTTATATCTTTTTGAATTTCCTGAAGAGTAACTTCTTTTTCCTTTCTTTTAATTTATTTAATTTTTCAAGAGTTTGTGAAAGGCTTGCAGTATTGTTATTAGACTTAGTATTCTCTTTCTTTTGAATTACATTCCTAAGTTTTTCAAGGTATTCTTGTTTAAGTTCAAGATTTTCAATTTAACTAATTAAATCTAACAAAATATTTTCTTGTTCTTCATTTTTATTTAAAACATTAACAATTTGCTGACAAAATCTATCCCTGCATCCCATAGAGATGTTAGGAGAATTATTGTCAGAACTTGAAGAGTTTGATTCTTCAGATTCAGGGGATTCAAATTCACCTAATTCTTCATTACTCTTTTCGTAATAATTTATGGTTTCTATAATTCTATATAATTCTTGTTTATCTTCTTCAGATATTTTTAATTGATTAATTTTACTTTTTAATTGACAAATGTTGAAAAAATGACCATTCTAACCACATTTAAAACACTTAATTCTACTTTTATCAACACATATTTTTTATTGAATTTTCTTCTTGAATAATTTTTATTCTTCGCAAAGTATTTGTCAAAAATTTTATTTTTGTTTTTATGGAATTTTTTCCTATAAGGTTTGTAAATTATTTTAGGATTAAGTTGAGAATTTTTCTTATTCTTTTAGGAAGGAGCAATAGTGGGTAATTTATATTGCTCACAAAAATTACCAAATTCGTATTTGGCAGTTTTCTTTTCCTTTTTAATTTGATTATTAATTTTTATGTCTATACACATTCTTAGACATTCTTTCTATATTGTAGTAATAATTGTACAATAGGTGAGACTATTATAGTCTATATTTCATAGGTCATCACTAAGGACTATTTTAATTTTGTGGGCAAACAAGTTTGGTAAGCCATTTATGAATTTTTCCTTCCAAAAGGGTTGATTGATGTCATCCCAAGACATTACTCTGGAAAAAAATATATTTTTGTACCGGTCAAAATCACTTAGGGTATGACACCTAAGATTGGTTAATTGTTTATGAATATACGAAGTAACATTACTTGGCTCCCAATGAAATGTTTAATTACTGTGTAGAAGAGGGTATTAATGGCATCAGGCATTATTTTCTGATCCTCTCCAAGAATTGGTGTTCTTTCAGCATCAATCTTTATTGCTGTAAGGATGGTATTTTTAGATTCTTCAGTGAGATACTTTTCCCACCAGGAATGAAGCATTTAGTGAATCATGTGACTAAAAGCTTTATTACCTCATTGTGAGGTAAATTGTGTGTGGTAATGTAACTGTTGGCTACCATAACCATGTGCTATAATTTGTTGAGGACTTCCTGTTTTGAAAGCCCATCAATATTCCATTCATATAATTTTTCTACAGAGACAGAAAATTGATTAATTAAAGAAGATTCATTAATTTGAATATCTGGATGAATAGGCTTTTTATGCCAGTTCCTTTCCAGTCTATTAATTTCTAAATTTGTAAATGCTTCTTCAATATTGTGAATGGTTGAAGATTCATGAATTATGGATGATTCATAGGTGGCATCTGATCTATGACTTTCTGCATCAAAACTACTATCTTAGTTAATTACCTTAACAGAAGAAGATGACTCAACATATTTATTCTTCAGTTCTTGAAGCATGTTATCAATCTTTTTATTGAGGGGAGAAATATTCAGAGGAATTTTATCTTAAAGATTTATTAAAGGAGTTTCTTTCAAAGATTCATTAGATTTAGGCTCATAGAGATCATCAACCTAATTCTCAATTTAATCTAATTATTTTCCTATTGTTGTTAAATTTCGATTAGTGTAATTAAGTTGTTCAACAACTTTTTATTGGGTTCTTCTTCTTTTGAAATCTTAAAAAGAGAAGCGGTGATTAAAGAATTTTTATAATTAATTATAATTTTTTCAGGTGGGGAATGGCTAGCAGTGACCCAACTAGAGTCTTCCTTGACCCATTTGATCTGAGAAATAACTTCAATATTCTTTTCAGAAATATCCTCGATATAAGGAAAAACATATCAGCTCTAAATTCTTGCATGAACGTCTTCCATTCAGCAAGAATGATTTTTCTTTGATCTATATTGTATGTTTCTATGAACATATTTCATCTATTAAAATTAGCTGGGTCATCCATGTGTTAGGTTAAACCCTCACAATTAGGTTTGTATTCTTGGCTTAAGGTGCCTAAATTCAAAACTAAAAGTTTAGGACTAACAGGAGGTAAGGCTCCTTAAAAATTAGAGTCAGTTGGTAATTCAGATTCTTCAGATTATCCAATCTTATTATCAAAGATTGGCTAGATAACTTCAGAATTTGTGGCTATGCCTTTAAGTCTAAGATTTTTAGATTTTTTAATTTTTTAATTCTTCTTCTCTATTTGATGGATTCTAAGATCTTGACTATTATTGGCAGTAGATTCAGAGAAGGAATTCCTAGAAGTGTTAGACTGACTAGACTCCATATTTTGAGCATTAGAACTGGAAGATTGGAAATTATTTTTAACAGTACCATCCATGTACTTCTGGATGTAATCACTATCTTCAATTGGATGTTGAATTGGAGTGGGTAAGCTTTCATTGGTTAAAAGCCAATTTGTAAGCAAAGTAATATCAAACCACCTAATTGTTTTAGGGACTCTAATATTAGCATTACTTTGACTAGATTGAATCAACATGATTTGATTTTTTGGACTCCTATTGATGACTTGGAAATTCATATTGGTTTTGGTTACTTTGTAATGTATTATAAAAATCAAAGCTAGGGGTTGCACACCTTCAAGGATTTGGTAACCACTAGTTTTGATATTCAAAGTTAAAGATTTAAGAATATGGGGGTCTATTAAACTAACAGATAAATCTGACAAACAATCAAAATAGATTGGACCATTATAAAGTTAAGATTCAATTAATCCTAAAATACTATCATTAAAAATTATAAATCTTGCATCACGCAAGGATAATAAAATAGATGTATTTAGACATCTTCTTGTGAGTGGTTTTACTTCAATCTAGACTAAACCAAAGTGAAGAAAATTGTATCATTCTTCAATGTGATGTTTAATTGAATTAGAAGAAAGTAATTGACAAGTTTCATGCTCTTTTCCAATAGCATAAACATTTTCAATTATTTTGACATGATGCTGAGACTTAAAGGAAGCAACAGACCATGTTGATTTATAAATTTCTTTATTAGGAGTTTTACGTATATCCCATACCCTATGATCGACATGATCATCTCCTAAGTATTCAAAATGTTCTTCATTAATTATGTCTAGTATTGTATTTATTGTAGACATATTACTACAAGAAGAATTACTTTTAAATAATCTACTCATGACTCAAGATAACTAAATTATTTTTATGATTAAAAATTTCATCATATATTTTGATTTTCAAACCTGCTATGACTTCTACAACCTCCTATGAAATCACTTTTCTCCCATTTTCCTTTATAATTACCCTACCCATGCGATTTACGTATCTAAAATGTCTTACTGGGGTGCTTGAAGTAAACTAAATAGAAACTAATATGTCAAATTCACATATTAGAAAATTAAAATTATAGAGAAATAATCACACATAAAAATAACCAGCCACTTGGGCGGAGAGTCGTATTAAATAAAAATAATTATTCAAAGAAGCAAGTAAGCAACAATAGCAACAATAACTAGCCACTTGGGTGGTGAAGAATAATAATTAAGCATGTATTAAACAAGTATTAAACATATCCAAAAGAGGCAGGGTATTATAAGCAAGAATTGCTTATAATATACCCTAATTTAGCGTATAATTTAACAGTAAAATAAGCACTGTCATATATTTTCCTTCAATAAAATATAAGCAAGAATTCTTGTTGTCATCTTCATTATTTCTTTACTCATGATAACTATCAAAATGAACAATTATGGCTTCCACCAACAATTAATAAATGAAACACAAGAATTCAAGATAGCAATTATCAAGGAATGGCAACAATGACTCCAATATACAGAAACAGTCACAACGTTGTTTACAATTCTTGTAATATATATATATGAATAGTAAAATAATCTACCAGCTTTGTAATTTGCTTTTAATATATATATATATATATATATATATATATATATATATATATAAGACTGAGAGAAGTGGAGAGAATAAGATAAATATATATATATATATGAGAGAGAGAGACGTGGAGAGAATAGGAGAGAGAGAGAGATTACTTACCTATTTTGAAGGAGATTTCAAAAATAAAATCTTGAGTGAAAGAGGGAGAGAGAGGTGGAAGGAGAGAGTGAGAGAGAGATGTGGAATGAAAGAGAGAGGGGAGAGAGATTTTAGGAGAATGTTCAAAAACTTTTAGCATCTATGACGTATGAAGTTTCCAATTTTTTTATTATTTTTCTATTTATTATATTATATGTTAATTAAGGGTACAGTAGGGAGTCTATTATCTTTTTTGAATGTCTATTCACACTCACTATTTTTTATTATTATGAAACTACTTGTCTATTTTATATTAATATAGCAATGTGTGTTTATTCCTGTTTAAAGCCCTATTTTTATATAATTGGAATGTAAAATTTGTATATGTGTATATAATTTAAATTAAAATATATATATAAACAACTCATGTGCGTGAGTTGTACGTTACAACGCCTATACTATAGAATTACCCAGAGTTTCTATAATTTACTCTACTCAACATATAAGCTGAGAATCACATAATCACAACCTCTCTCCTTTCTCTTTCCCCCTTTTTACTGTTGTTCTCTTTTGGACCTCTCCCCTGTCCACCAAGACTGAGTTTTTGGAACTTGATTTGTGTGCGCCGCAACCTGAATTCTCCATATCTATTCGAGATTATACTTATATTCATGCGAATACGCCTTTTAAGTACTAGGTGACCGAATCAAGTGCAGATGATGGAGGACTTTTGGAACGATCCGCTTTAGCTCTATGTTTGTGTGCCGTTTATGCACATTATTCCCTCCCTATACGTCAGACTCACATATTAGAACAAGCATAAAAATAACCAGCCACTTAGGCAGAGAGTCATATTAAATAATATTAATTATTCAAAGAAGCAAGTAAGCAACAATATCAACAATAACCAACCACTTGGGTGGTGAAGAATAATAATTAAGCATGCATTAAACAAGTATTAAATAGTAAAATACCCTACAAGGTTTGGATATGATACTAAAAGAGGCAGGGTATTATAAACAAGAATTGCTTATAATACCGTACCAGGTTTGGTGTATAATTTAACAATAAAATAAGCAATTATTTATGTCATATATATTCCTTCAATAAAATATAAGCAAGAATTCTTGTTGTCATCTTCATTGTTGCTTTAGTCATGATAACTATCAAAATGAATAATTATGGCTTCTACCAACAATCAATAATTGAAATATAAGAATTCAAAATAGCAATTATCAAGGAATGGCAACAATGACTCCAATATACAACAACAGTCACAACGTTGTTTATATTCTTGTAATATATACATACATATATATATATATATATATGAATAGTAAAGTAACCTACCAGCTTTGTAATTTACTTTTAATATATATATAAGAGTGAGAGACGTGGAGAGAAGAAGATAAATATGTATATATGAGAGAGACTTGGAGAGAATGGGGGAGAGAGAGATTACTTACCTATTTTGAAAGAGATTTTAAAAATAAAATCTTGAGTGAAAGAGCGAGAGAGACGTGGAATGAGAGAGTGAGAGAGAGATGTGGAATGAAAAAGAGAGGGGAGAGAGATTTTAGGAGAATTTTCAAAAACTTTTAGCATTTATGACGTATGAAGTTTCCAATTTTTTTATTATTTTTTTATTTATTATATTATATGTTAATTAAGGGTACAGTAGGGAGTCTATTATCTTTTTTGAATGTCTATTCAAACTCACTATTATTTTATTATTATGAAACTACTTGTCTATTTTATATTAATATAGCAACATGTGTTTATTCATTTTTAAAGCCCTATTTTTATATAATTGGAATGTAAAATTTGTAGATGTGTATATAATTTACATTAATATATATATATATATATATACAACTCATGTGCGTGAGTTGTACGTTATAACGCCTATACTATAGAATTACCCAGAGTTTCTATTATTTACTCTACTCAAGATATAAGCTGAGAATCACATAATTACAACCTCTCTCCTTTCTCTTTCCCCCTTTTTACTGTTGTTCTCTTTTGGACCTCTCCCCTGTCCGCCAAGACTGAGTTTTTGGAACTTGATTTGTGTGTGCTGCAACCTGAATTCTCCATATCTATTCGAGATTATACTTATATTCATGCGAATACGCCTTTTAAGTACTAGGTGACCGAATCAAGTGTAGATGGTGGAGGACTTTTGGAACGATCCGCTTTAGCTCTATGTTTGTGTGTCGTTTATACACACTATTCCATCCTTGTACGTCATATTCACATATTAAAAAATTAAAATTACAGAAAAATAATCAAGCATAAAAATAACCAGTCACTTAGGCGGAGAGTCATATTAAATAAAAATAATTATTCAAAGAATCAAGTAACCAACAATAGCAACAATAACCAGCTACTTGGGCGGTGAAGAATAATAATTAAGCATGTATTAAATAAGTATTAAACAGTAAAATACCCTACAAGGTTTGGATATGATACTAAAAGAGGCAGGGTATTATAAGCAAGAATTGCTTATAATATCGTACCAGGTTTGGCGTATAATTTAACAATAAAATAAGCAATTATTTCTGTCATATATATTCCTTCAATAAAATATAAGCAAGAATTCTTCTTGTCATCTTCATTATTGCTTTAGTCATGATAACTATCAAAATGAACAATTATGACTTCTACCAACAATCAATAATCGAAATACAAGAATTTTATATAGCAAATCAAGGAATGGCAACAATTACTCCAATATACAGTAACGGTCACAATGTTGTTTATAACTCTTGTAATATATATATATATATATATAGTAAAATAACCTACCAGCTTTGTAATTTGCTTTTAATATATATATATAAGAGTGAGAGATGTGGAGAGAAGAATATATATATATATATATATATATGAGAGAGATGTGGAGAGAATAGGGGAGAGAGAGAATTTATCTATTTTGAAGGAGATTTCTAAAATAAAATATTGAGTGAAAGAGGGAGAGTGAAAGAGGGAGAGAGACGTAGGAGGATAGAGTGGGAGAGAGACGTGGAAGGAAAGAGAGATGTGGAAGGAGATAGAAAGAGGGGAGTGAGATTTTAGGAGAATTTTAAAAAATATAGCATTTATGATCTATGGGAGTTTCCAATTTTTATTGCTTTTCTAGTTATGATACTATATGTTAATTAAGGGTACATAGGTAGTCTATTATTTTTTTAAATGTCTATTCACACTCAGCTATTTTTTATTATTATGAAACTATTTATCTATTTTTATATTAATATAACAACATGTGTTTATTCCTTGTTAAATCCCTATTTTTATATACATTGGAATGTAAAACTTTTATATATGTTTATAATTTACATTAAAATATATATATAAAACAACTCATGTACGTGAGTTGTGCGTTACAACACCTATACTATAAAATTACTGAGAGTTTCTATAATTTACTCTACGCAAGTATAAGTTGAGAATCACATAATTAGGTCGCAACCTCTCTCCTCTCTCTTTCCCCCTTTTTATCTATTTGTTCTCTCTTGGACCTCTCCCGTGTCCACCAAGATCAAAAGACCAAGTTTTGAAAGTCACAACCTGAATTCTTCAGATCTATTCGAGATTATATTTATATTCATGTAAATTCTCCAGATTCATGTGAATACGTCTTTTCAGTACTAGTTGACCAAACCAAGTTTTATGTTTGTGTTGTTGTTTATGCACATTATTCCTTCCATATACATAAGTATCTGTATATTGTTCTTTTCTTACATTTATAATGGTATATTTGAATTTAAATCAAATAGTCATGTTTCAGTTCCTGAGGTGTTTGTAACTCAGTTTTATTAATGTAAAGCTATCTTTATCTTCAAAAAAAAAAGATGCAAGCTGAGAAAAAAGTCATGATCCACGTTTAAGAGAGTTGATATAAAGCAAAAACTTGAAGCCTGTTGAATTACTGAAGCAACAGCAACATATATTTGCTAGAGATTATTGAAAGATCAAATGAAAGAGTATTTCTATTTCTAATTCACTGGATCTGACATTCCACATTAAACATTATGAATAATTCTAGAGTAATTATAAATTGACACGGTTTTATACCATGTTTTGATTGACTAAGTGATGTCAATCATTCATAAATTTTTATTTCAATCACTAAAATAGTTTGTAGTCGCTCTAAATCTTGATTAATATAGAGTTACTCATAACTTGATTCATAATAGAAAAAGCTCGTCACAGTTCATCCCTTTAGATGTTAGCCTTTCTCCAGCATCAAGCATCTGCAACTTCAGCAAAGAAATCCAACCCTACAGTTGCTAGAATGAATACAAGAAATGTAAGTTTAAGTTACACTTGACAAACCTTTTCAGTTATTTAAAGCAGGTAGAAACCATCTTTTTTATTCTTCCATTATACAGTACCAAGGGTCTTTTATGTTTTTTAATACAAATACTTTTACACATTAGAAAACAAAAAAGGGTAACAATTTTAATTGATTTATTTGTTTGGTGAAGGAAAAGAAGTATGATGCAGCCAAAGAAAAGAAGGAATGAACTGTGAATCCCAAATTCTAGCAAAATATCAATCAGAAATGTTCCGTCCTTTTAGTCTCTCCATTCAATCCTAAAGGACTTGTACATGGACATCAGACCAAACATGACATTGATCCAAAAATGAAAAGTACTTCGTTGCATGTTTTAATAAGTACTTCGGTGCATGTTCTAATAAAAAGTATACCTTCAGGCTTCAGTTATAAAGTTATCAAATATTAACTCAATTTAATCCCAACATCGACGTGTCCTAAAAAATCCAGATATCTCTTAAAAATAAAGAAACATATAAGTTTGAAACACGAACATAATAACTCAGGAGGTCTGCACTACCTAAGTTTGAAACATCATCAACCCACTAAACCAAAACTCAGCAGAACTATCGCTGATATCATAAATATCACTCAGTAAAGGGAACTAAAAGAAGGAACTTACCTTTTGGTGCATATATTGGTAAGCTTACATATTTGGGACATGAGCTCTTTGAATAATTGAGTTCCTGAGAGCTGGGCTTAACACAATCCCGAGGCTGCAATAACGCAATATTTTCAAAATACAAAATAGAGATTCGACATACATAGGATGCTCAAAAAGATAGCAGCTTAACACCAAAAAACAAAACAAAAGGATGCTCAAAAAGAAACATATAAGTCATAAAGGATGATATGTACAACATATTGCCAGCAACATTAGAGATAGACCTGTATACTTGCTAGAAATCTTCCTAGAATTTGAAACATGTTGCTTTGTTTCAGTTCCATCAGTTAATGTGTGAGCTGTGAAGTGAAACCCAATGAAAGTTTTTGTTCCCGGATATAATTGCATCGTATGGGATATATCACAATAGTCAATTATCAAACTCCCACTTATAAATGAACTACCATAATGGCCTGAGTGTTTGTCCTTATATAAAAGACAGATGCTGATTTCATTGTATGTTAAACATATTCTACAATTACTTCCAACAAAAAAGAATCTAACCCGAAAGTCCTTCTCGAAGCATAACCAAAGTTCCTTGACAGCATCTCCAGAGCAACTGACCTTGGGGGTTTCATGAAACGCATTCTGAATGGCCGAAATGATGCCACCAAGAGGATACTTTTCACTATTAGAAGGTACATATCCCTCGGCATTCAAAACATTCTGGAGTTGAAAATATATATCAGGTCAAATTGATAACGTACAAAATAACATGTAAACACCCATGAGTTTTCTAATGGATACTGTTGCAGTACTAAAGTGAAGCCTTCTGCATCTCACTAGGTCATCTGGTTCCGGTCCTTACATAAAGCCAAAAGTAAATGATTTAGTTACCTAATATTTCAAAACTAGGTGACTAGTATGGATCCGTGGAATACAGGGAAAGAAACTTCCAACCTCACCATATTTTCAAACTAACGCTTCAAAACTATACGAAAAGCTTGATTATTTAAGACAAATAATATAACAGCTTGAATATGTAAAGAAAGAATTAGGTCAAGATTCATAGACAGCAAGAGAAGCCCACAACCTCACCACACTAAAGTCAAAATCAAGAACCATTGCCAAAGTGCTCGTTTAGCAATGAAAAGCGGATATCCTCAATTCTAAAGTACTTGAGAAAATGAATGACGCAACAAAGGAGCTAATAACAAATTCAACTGAAATTTATATTCCAACTCCACAAAACCATTCAAGGTTTAAGCTAGCATGCAGGCCAGAGTGAAACATAAAATCATTTATGATTGAAACCACACTGCCTTTTTCCCAATTCTATGGCACACGAGTAGCGCTCATATTAGCTTGAAGCTACACAAAAAGATCTATAAACTGCATTTACGTTACAAGAAAGCTGCAATTTTCAACTTTGTCTATTAGGTAAAGAGTTCTTAAACACATAAATAAATGTGACAATCAAATAACATCATATTTATTTGGATGATGAGACGGTAATCAACTACAGTTTGAATGACACAAGAGTACAAAGGCTACATGAATATATCTGTACCATCATGCCATATTGATGCTTCAATAATATGCAACAGAATAACATAGAAGCTGTAAAGAAACAAAATATATATACTATCCAAGAATTTACTTCCATTTGAGAATAAGGAACTCTATCCATTAGGAAAGGATTAGGCTTCAATTAATTTACAAGTTGATATTGTACTTACAGTGACATTGTACTTTGAATACAAATTAATGGATGCTAAAAAGTAACCGTATTCATCATGAAATACTGGGTTGGAACAAGTCCCATGCTTTTCTGCATGTAAGGGAAATATAAACTAAAAGTTAGCGCTACTGTAGAAGGAAAGATAGGTAATATATTTGCTTTCAAACTGATGCTTATTAGGGTATTCTATATACACACAAAAAGAGAGAGCCTAACACAACATACTCACAAGTCTAATTCAATCTTATAATGCCTAGCAAGTTCCTCTAACAGTCTGACCACCACAGATTGCTGCTGAAGAGATAGTCACTAACAGTGCAAGTTAATATGATCTTCCTTTCCTTATTTGGATGTTGCGAGCTAAACATCTTCTCATAAAACATTTATCATGAAAAAACAATTATATTCACTGCTGCGATCCATATTGAATCTTAAAAGTTCATTGATTGTCCTAATTACCATGTGCCCAAATTAGAGGAACTGAATAGATTCCTATGTTGGCAAGCTATACTTAGCCAGACTCTTAATCTGCAGTTCTCTAACAACTATTACATTTTTTATGTGTAAAGTATAGAAAGTATACGTTCTAATCAAGTTCACTGGTCATGACGTCTTGCTATGTGTTAATTAGGTAAAGCTCTAGAACAAAGCTACTCTGGACAATATACTATGCACATCAAAAGTATCATGTAACAGAGCAAAAAGAGAAGATGCTTACCCCACTGCCAGTGTAGTAATACCCCATTTGATCATCAAAGAAACACAAAATGAAAAATCGTCAGTTTGCAGTTGACATCAAGAAAGTAAAAATCTCAGTGAACTGTGTTTTTCTACAACTAATGACCACCTCATGAGCCCAAAATGATCCTTTCCCACCATGGCAGGTGGATGGTGAACCACAACTATAACTTGGCCAATACTTTTGGATAGCATCAAGCAATGTCGAAATCTACATATTGAATAAAGCAGCATGGGTCACCATAATTGTTCAACAAATATTTCATAAATTCCCTGATTATGTTTTTCATGTGTGCAGAGACAGTCGATATCACAAAAAACATCACAATCAGTACTAACAAAAATAATGCCTCGTAAGGTACACCAACTTCTTATCGAAATAGAAAATTATCCACAATGTGCCAAAAAGAAGGTATTCAGAGGTTCAAAGCAAGAACAGAGTACCTCTTTTTCATCAAAACTAGATTTTGAGCAACATGAAGGCCATCTGTTATCATTATATTCAGGCCACAGACCATCTGTCATAGAATGGAGAAAATGTTAATGTTTGCTAAGCTCCATTAAATGCATAATCTCGTAAATATAGTCTATTTGGGATAATTCCCAGTAAAGTTTCCAAAATCAATGTTTAATAGGCCATGTATACTCAAATATCATCAGAGTTGGAAAAAGATGCAAAAAAAAGTAACGAAACAGGCCCACAGTAACCTCCAAAACTTCATGTTCAAAAGAGAAATACTTGAAAGCCATATGTATAGGTTTAAGCATCATATAATTTGTAGATTCTGAGTTCTAACTTACGTATTGTAAATTCAGTATGAGCAGCAGACCTGAAAGAAAAATAATAAAAAAATTATATTATTCGTAGTGATGTAACAACACAACTCTTTTGAAAAGACGGAAGTCATACACGCGTAGCAGGCAAAACTTACAGATTCACCTTCTTATAATGATTTAAATTTATAGCAGATAAGGAAGTGTTTAGACAATCAATACCAAGTATACCAGTCTAATAGCATAGAAGGAACAGTTGAACTCTAATATATTTGATGCTTATATAGACGGTCTGAAGCTTTTAACGCAAGGGAGCAAAGAAACTAACCAAAAAGGGAAATTAACAGTTTGCATTTGTCACCAGCCTAGAGTTATTTAAATTGCTTCTATGGCATAAGCATTAAAACCGAATGCAAATTACGCCTAAGCATGAGAATGGGTCAACGATCCTTCGAAACCCCAGTTTGTAGCGATCTAAATCGTAGTAAAAAAACAGTACAGAGCTAGTGGCAGGTGCTTCAAATGCTCGAATAAATAAATAGAGAAGTTCATTCAGCAACCAGACGTTGTTTTTCTTGACAAAAAAAACGTATTTGTTTTCAAGGAATGATAGGAAGAATTTAACAACAACAAAAAGAAAACAAATGAACTTGTCGATAAGTATCCAATAAATAAAGGAAAGGAACTAAAGAAGCAGGAAACGAAAAAGATGCAAGGATAAAGAAGTACAGACAGGCGGCAACAGCCATTGGTAGGACAACAGTGACTGGTGTGACCGCATGCAGTGCCAGGCCATTGCAAAGCCAAAATAAAGTAATCAAACTCTCTCTGCTGTCCATCTCCTCCTTCAATTGCAATTTCATTGGAAACCTTATCTATCGACGTCAGTGTAACAGCCATAGCCAACTGAAGACCAAGAACGAGAAAAATAATCATGATTAGGCATTTGGCAGTGGCTGAAAGATTAGCCATTGTTTCAGAACTAATTCTGAAGCTCCCCCAAAATCATATGCGAATTTCCAATCGCGATATTTATAGAGCCAGCTAGGTCGAGAACGGTAATTTCACAAAATTTACGGATTGAGATGTTTGCATGCGATGAAGAATGACGACGGCAGATAAAATGATTGATCGAACGTGTTTGTCAATAAACGAAGGAAGAAGAAGAAGATTCAGAGCCCAGGTTGTGGATGACAAGAGTGTATTAAACCAGCAAGCTCCTCTTGCTTCCCACCAACAGAAATGTGGCTCGAGCAGGTACCGGGAACCACCCTCCGTCCCCACCTTCTCCTTTCTGTAGTGGCAGTTTCTACTAGGACCTGTCCAATCTCCTGTTTTGGTCCTGTTGACTTCAGATTTGGTCTGACAGACCGGTAAGATTGATGGATTTGATCTCTCCTTTCTAACCCAAAATCAATCGGTTGAGCGGATATTAGACAAATGAGTTATGTCAGTTTAGATTTGGGTAATTGAAATTATGTAACTTTTTCGTTTTGAGTTAAAAATTTATACACTGTTTTTAAAAATTAGAATTTTATATCATGAAATCTACTGTATTTAATTAAATATTAATAATCTCATCAAATTTTATTCTCTTTCTAATACACAATCAATTCACTTTTTCTTGTCTTTTATTCAACGAACATCATTTTTCTTTTTCAGAAAGCTACTTGAACTAATCAAGTAGTTGTATTTTATTTTGTCAGTCAGTAACACAAACATTAAGCGATTATTTGAAGGGTTCAAGTAACTTTTTATAACTACTTAAACATTTTTTTGTCTAAAAAATAGAAGAAAATGAACGTTAGTATTTGAAGTGTTCAAGTAGTTTTTTATGACTACCTAAAGGGTTCAAGTAGTTTTTTTATTAGTCAAAAACTCATACATCATATGACTATTTGAAATGTTCAAATAGTTATTTATGACTATTTGAAACTTTCAAGTAGTTATTTTTTATTTTGTCAGTCAGCAACCCAAATACCACGTGACTACTTGAAGGTTTAAATATTTTTTATGACTAGTTGAAGGGTTCAAGTAGCTTTTTATAACTACTTGAACATTTTTTTCCATCCAAAAATTTAGGAGAAAATGAGCGTTGAGTACTCGAAGGATTTCAAGTAGTCATAAAAAATTATTCGAACTCTTCAGATACTTAACGTTCCTTTTTTCTTATTTCTTTGGACGTAAAAAGAGTTCAAGTAGTCACAAAAAGTTATTTGAACCCTTCAAGTAGTCACCTGGTGTTTGGGTTGCTGACTGAGTAAATAAAAAATAACTATTTGAAAGATTCTAGTAGTCATAAACAATTACTTGAACTTTTCAAGTAGTCACCTGATGTATGGTTTATTGAATGATAAAAAAATAACTAGTTGAACCCTTCAAGTAGACATAACACAACTACTTGAACCCTTCAAGTATTAATTTTAATTCTGAAAGTCAAAACAAGTGACTACTTAAAGAGTTCAAGTAGTTAGTAGGCAGATACAGTACTTGAATCCTTCAAGTAATTACTTGTTTTGATTTCTAGAATAAAAATCACTACTTGAAAAGTAAAGTAGTCATTTTTTTTCAGGCAACACCAATACACCAGGTGACTACTTGAAGGGTTCAAATAGTTTTTTATAACTACTTAAACTGTTCAAGTAGTTGCTTATGACTACTTGAAGGGTTCAAATAGTTGTTATTTTTTCAATCAATTAGTCATGTACTAGGTGACTACTTGAAGGGTACAAGTAATTGTTTATGACTACTTGAACCCTTCAAGTAGTTATTTTTTATTTGGTCAGTCAGTAACCCAAACACAGGATGACTACTTGAAGGGTTCAAATAGTTTTTTATGACTACTTGAAGGGTTTAAATAGCTTTTTATGACTACTTGAACTTTTTTGCATCAAAAAAATAAGAGAAGATGAATTTTGAGAACTCGAAGGGTTCAAGTAGCTTTTTATGATACTACATGAACCCTTCAAGTACTCAAAGTTCCTTTTCTCATATTGTTTTGATGTAAAAAAATGCTCAAGTTTTTATTAAAAAAATTATTTGAACTCTTCAAGTAGTCACAAAAAATTACTTGAACATTTTAAGTGGTCGCCTGGTATATGGGTAATCGCTGACAAAAGAAAAAACAACAACTATTTAGACTCTTCAAGTAGTCATAAATAATTACTTGAATATTTCAAGTAGTCACCTAGCGTATGTGTGTTGATAGAAAAAAAATTACCTGAAGGGTTCAAATAGTCATAAAAAATTACTTGAACCCTTCAAGTTTTAAAAAAAATCGTTGAAAAAGAAAGAATAAGAAGAATAGAAAATATTAGTAAATTGATTAGACATATGCATTGAAGAAATGATGAAGAAAGAGAGAGTTGCAAGTGGTAATATGAAGTTGGTGGGTCAGGGGTATAAAATCCTTTATTTTAAAAATAGGTATAAATTTCTTTAACCAAATTCAAAAGGGTATATTTATTCAAATAACCCTTTAGATTTCAACAATTCCGATCTATCGAATATGAAATATGAGAAAAAAAATTTATAAAATGATTCATATTAAACGTGATCTTTCATATTTGTCAGACACGAGCTTCGAGTCAGGGGTGGGTTGTCAGGGTCGACATGGATAAAGAATAGGCATGAGGTCGATTCAAATCAATTGAACAAGTTTTTTTTTTACAAACATGTTGAGTCAGGTGGGTAAAAATGGGATATATTAGTAGTATATGTATAGCAAGGGTCCCTTTCCAATGCCAGGAAAATTTTTCCCGGCATTGATGCCGGGAGTCTTCCTAGCCATTATATCAGGTAAGGAGACTCCTAGCCGTGAGATCAAAAAATTGAGATTTACCTGTTGAACAGGTTATAGGTCTTCGAAAGCTTGCGAAGGAAGCTTTCTCCTTCCCTCCCAAATCACATTTTCCTTTGAGCTTCATAGTTTAGGGCACGTGATTTTCACCCCCGATCTTCAGCTCTCTTTGTCATCCAGAGCATTACTTTTCCACTTTGCAACCTTCTCCTTCGACTTCAACCCAAGACCTAGACAATCTCAATCAGCTTCTACTCCCGTAAACGACCATAATCTAGGGCATGCGCACTCAGAAATCTCATAAGCGTCACATTCTCCTTCCGCTTCAACCCAAAAGCTACGGCACACACTCTCTCTCTGTTGTGCGACTCCCCAGAAAACAGGTGAGCTCGACCCTAAGTTCACGACTTGGTTGTAGATCTGGAATTTTCTATGATTTTATTTAAATAGTTTTTCTGAGTTCTCAAGATTTTTCGGTGATTGGTTTGGATTTTCTTTTGGATTCTTTTCAAATTGAAAATTTGATAACTTTTATAGAGGAAAAATGTTGAGATGTTCCAGCTCGCTCGCGGTGGTGAAGGCTTCCAATTGGTGTTGTTTGGTCTCCCAAACTCTCATCCATGTCCAGTATGATCATATGGCAAGCGTTGGGCTCAACTATACCACAAGAAAAGATCATGTTAACTCCAACATTAGGCATGTTGTTGCATTAGGTAGAACTTCCTCAATGCCTTCTCCTTTATTTTGAGTGTATACTCATATCTGTGTTCCAAATCTTTGTTCATTTTGTTTAAAATCTTGCATGTGGAGTCTTGTGCTCTTCTCCCTATGTCTAATCCAAGAAAAATGTATGTAAGTTTCTCCTTCCACAGATCTGAGCAAAGATCGTTCAACTTTTTCACCCATACGACAAATCTGAGCTCAATATGAGCATGAGACTCAGATTTTCAGCTCTGGCCACTCAGGTTTAGGGTTTTAAATTAATTTATGATTTTTTTCTAATGGAAGTGTTTAAATTACATTTTATGATGGTTTTTCTGGACTTTTCTGTTAATCTTTAATGGAAATGATTATAATTACAATTTACAATGGCTTCTCTGGATTTTTTCTGTTAATCTTGAATGGGAGCATATTACTTGTGGTAAATATTAAATCGCTATTGTAGCATTTTGTTCCTCTTAGTGACAAAAAAGATATGGTTACGAGGTTGATTTTTTACTATACGAATTCTATCATATCGCTTCTAAATACTTTCAACTATGGTTACAAAATGAAAGGTTTAACTTATAATTTGTCTAATGCTCCCTAGGTCTGTCGTAATCATATATTCATTTTTCCCAAGTCTGTCATAATCATACATTCATTTTTTCCAGGTCTGGCACCATCTTGTTTTCTTAATTTGTTATAAAACTCTATTTAATATATCAACAATTCAACATAGAAGTGTTATCAGATGATCATACCGTTTAGGATGGTTAGTCTTATTTCATTCTTCTTTTGTTATCTGTTTTTGTGATATTTGGCTTCAAGTTCTTTTTGAATCCTACCTGTTTCTTTGTGATATTTGACTTCAGGTTCTAATACAACTTCATATTGTGGACCCTGATGGAGAGAGGTGGTTGCTCTAACATGATGCTTATCGTATTATATATCACATTTTTGGGACTTAGTTAATTGAATATTGTAGATGCTTTGTTCTATGCAAGAACCATTACTTAATGCGTATACATTCATAGATAATTATTTGCAGAGCTTGTTTTCTAACTAACCTTATTCTAAAGTATAGTAATATAATGCTTAAAAATGGATTAAATGAATATTTTCTAATGAGCTTTCTTCTTTTATAAGCCTTAAATGACTTAAAGTAATGTATACTTTAAATTTACTGTTACTTTGCTAAAGTTGTTATGATTGAAATTTGGCTTCCTGTATTTTATTTGTGTGTGCGTATTTGCATACTACTTATTTCTGTCTTGATTGGCGACAACGGTTGGGAGATAGTGGAGTAAATAATATGTTTTGTCATCAATCATTTTATTTTCTTTTTCACTATTCACTTCAGGTGGTGAGGGAGCAATAATGGACTTTTTCTTAGAGCTCCAACTGATGGTCTTAGTAACTTGTGATTCAACCCAGACTTTCACTGAATTGGTTGTACAGCTAGATATCGCTCCCGCTCTCCTTCCATTGTTATGTTTTAGTCCTTTTATATACTTTTATCCTTCATTTTCTTTTCCTTTTTTCAGAGTCTGATCTTGTCGTGATTATAACTTACTTCATTAAGTTTTGTGAAAATGTTTTTTAACTTAAGGAATTTACATTTCTCAATAAACTGAGTAAGTACATTATTATTGGTTATGCTTTGAAGTTCATTGAATCCATTTCATACGGTCTATTTTAGAAGATATTACTCAAAAGCGATATCCATAATTTCACCGTAAAAGGGCTTTTGAATTAATGTGTCGTGGTTGTGCGAGAAGTAGTTGAATAACTTTATAATTTGTGCTAAATGTTCTGGACTCCGAAGACTAGAAATAATAATTAATTATCGTCTAGATTGGGTCTTGATTGATAAATAAGTAAGAACTATATTTTATTATCTTTTATCGATTGTGTTTCAACGTCATTTCCCCTTTCATTCGATTATTTGGAAGTTTTGGATAGAAGTGTAATAGTTTTATTAAAATGGGTTATGTTCAATCACTCAGGCAGGCGATAGATGTTGTAAAAGCTATTAAAAAAATATTCCAACATACAAATTTTAAAGTCCATCTACTCTCTTTGACGGTAGTTTTGTCTCCTCACCTCAATTCATCTTGTATGGTTGATTTGATATGAATCTCAATGTTCAAGCTTTAATATACTTTCTAGTAGTGATTTCATTTAACTTGAGCAGTAGATATATAGTTGTAATGAGTTTTCTATTAGGGTGAATTAAGAATCGATTTAATTATGTTTTAATTGTTTCATTTTTACTGTTCAAATTTGGAAAGATTTATGTTCATGCATTGAGATAGACTTCACACTAGGATTGATTAAGATTGATCAACTTCTTCAATATTAACTATTTAAGGCCATTATCAACTGGGGATACAAGTGGGACATATGGGTTGAGAGACAAGCTACTTATATCTAACAAAATGGTATATATTTTAGCAATGGTGGGTCACAATATATATATATTAAAGAAATGGAAGGACCTCTATGAAGAGTACATATCGAATATAAGAAACGCATTGCAACTTGATCTCAAGTGTAAAAATGATGCAGTTGAAAACAGACACTAAAAATACCAGGAGATTTTGAATTAGGTTATATTTGTAGCAAGGTTGTATCATGCTCTATGAAATGTAAAATGTCTAGAAGGGATTTGTAAAAAAAGAATATGCATATATCGTGATACTAATAAATAAGATTCCTCTTTAAAGAAGAATTTGAATTAAATTTTTTTATATGCGGGTGAGTTTATTTATTTAATAAAAATTTACATACGAGATTAGTAAGTGAAAATGACTAAGTATGTAAAAATAGCTAAATATATGAAAATGACGAAGTGTATAAAAATTACTAAGTGTGAAAGTGACCAAGTATATAAAAATGACTAAGTGTGAGAAAATGATCAAGTTAATGAAAATGGCTAAGTGTGAAAATAACTAAATGTTTAAAAATAACTAAATGTTTAAAAATAACTAAATGTGTGAAAAATGTTAAGAGTGTGAAGATATCGAAGTGTATGGAAATTATTAAGTGTGTGAAATGACTATGTATATGAAAATAGTTAAGTGTGTAAATATGGCTAAGTGTATGTGAAAATGCTTAAGTGCATGAAAATATGGTGAAAACTATTTCACTTGATACTTGTGGAGAAAATTACTAAGTGAATGAAAATTGTTAAGCGTATGTGACCAGTTGTAAAAATGGCTAAGTGTGTGAAATGCTTAAGTGTATGAAAATATGGCTAAGGATATGAAAATAGCTAAGTGTATCAAAACAAGTACATGAAAATGCCAAAGTGTGAGAAAAATAAGTAAATGAAAATATGACTAAGTGTATAAAAATTGTTAACTTGTGAAATTGATCAAGTTATGGAAAGACTATTTGCATATAAGCAGCTAAGTGTGTAAAAATGACTAAGTATAGCAAAATAACTACATAAAATGGCATGTATATGAAAATGTGTGAAATGACCAAATATGTGAATATATAATTTATCAGCCTAGATAAAGTATATGACAATGTGTGATTGTGGCTTGTCACAGGGACATGGCGATTTGGCCATGCCAGGTAGTGATTGGATTCAAATCGCCATGGAGCTAGGCGACTAAGTGACAAAACAAAGGGTTAAAAAAATTGCTAAGTGTATTAGAAAAAAACCGCTAGTATAGAAACAAAAACCACTGATATAAAAGAGCAAGTTTGTGAAAACGGCTAAGTGTTTGAAAATGACTAAGTGTGTGAAGGTGGTTAAATGTGTGAAAATGGTGAATATCACTAAGTTCATGAAAAAGAGGGAGAGAGACCAAGAGTGTGAATATAAGCGTGAAAATTACCTAAGTGTATGGAAATTACTATCGAAACAAAACCGCTAGTATAGAAACAAAACCGTCAGGAGATATAGAAAAAACACCGCTAAAGACACCAAAATCGCCGATATAGATCCAATTGAGGACTTAATCACTATCTGCAGGTCCTAATGGCTTTTTACCCATGATGAGTCGCCATGAGCATATGGCGAATTGCCATATATTATGGCGATTGGCTATAATGATACGGCGATTCACCATATATTTTTACGGCGTCGCGATATACAAATATGAGGAATAATTTTTGGGGTCTAATTTTAATTTTAAAATTTTAACAGATATGTTCGATTTAAAGGTAGAATCCGACCTTAAGGGTTATACGTGTTCGTCAAACCGATAAATAGGATTTACCGACCATCACAACATCACGACCTATAAAATTATATATGGTGAAAACTCATCTCGCTCGATCCTTAATCCAATCCAATTTTACATAGTATGTGAATATCATGAATGGTTGTATTGAGAGAACGAGTTTTCTCTATTTTTATAGGTGATTTTCCTAGTGTACAGTATTTTACTAAAAAAATAACAATGTTAGGCTTTATTGGGAAGATGGCGATTAGAGCCATTTGAATGGCAATTAGGGCCACTTTGATGGCAACAAAGATCTAGGTTTTAGATCTATATATGATTGTATGACATACTTATTGATTTTAATTATGTACATGAACCGGGATTTAGGGTTATACATGTTCAATAAATGGTGAAAATTTATTTTACTTGATACTTGTCATAAAATTATAACAACATAATCAAGAATGCGCTCTTATGCATTTATGAATAAGTGTTCGATTATTTTAACAATTCATTACTTCATTCAAATCTAATTTAAAATATAATTGAAGGTACTTAATGTTCACATTAAAAATTTGAGAATCTTGATAACATTGTTTATTGAAAATCGCCATAAAAAGTCCTAAAACCATTGTATTGATGCAAAACCGCTTAAATTGAATAAATCACCAGAAACAGCCGGTATAGGTCCTAAAACTGTAGGTATAGGTTGCACAAACACCGATATAGGTTAGAAAAACCGCATAAATATAGCATCACAAAAAATGGTGATTAGGGCCAAATAAATGATGTTTAGGAGCCTCATAGACGATCGCCAGTTAAGCTATATTGTTAGGATGGCGATTGGAGCCATTAAACTAGCGTTTGGCAACAAAGAATGTCGATTTTCACCTTCTGGTTGACGTTTGGAGACTGAAGAATGACATTTGGAGGCTAACGAGCGGCGATTGAGTTTTTTGGTGTTCACCAAATTCGTAGTATGGTACAAAAGTAATTTTGAGGGGTTCACCAAAAATTAAAAATTTATCTTTTAGAGAGGTTCACCAAAAATATATTGGGGTTCACCAAAAAAATATGTACATGAGTTCACCAAATATGTATTATAGTTCACAACATATGTACAGATTAATAATTATTGGAGGGATTCACCAAAATTGACTTTGTACATATTTGGTGAACTCTAGTATGCAATTGGTGAACCCCATACATATTTGGTGAACCCCTCCAAGAAACATGAATTTATAAGTATTTGGTGAACCTTAGAACATATTTAGTAAACCCCGGTACGTATATGATGAACACATATACATATTTAGCGAACCATGAATTTATAGGTATTTGATGAACTTCAGTATATATTTGGTGAATATTGGTACATATTTGGTGAACACCTATACATATTCAGTGTACCCCTCCAAGAATGATGAATTTGTACTATTTGATGAACCTCACTACATTAGGGGTTCACCAATTATGTACAGAGAGTTCACTAAAGTATGTATTGAGGTTCACCAAATACATACAAATTAATAATTCTTGGAGGAGTTCACAAAAAATGTACTCTGGTTCACCAACTATGTACTAGGGTTCACCAAATATATACAAAATTAATAATTCTTGGAGATCTTCACCAAATATGTATAGAGGTTCACCAAAAATGTATTGGGGTACACCAAATACGTACTGGGGTTCATCAATACATATAAAATTCATTTTTTACATATTTGGTGAATCATAATATATATTTGATGAATCGTTGTACATATTTAGTGAACTCCTATATATATTTAGTGAACTCCTCCAAAAATTATTAATTTGTAGGTATTTGGTGAATCTCAGTACATATTTGATGAATCTCAATATATATTTGGTGAATCTCAGTACATATTTGATGAACAAAAAAAAAACTTGTCACCTGTCAGATTTTATGTGACCCAAATTACTTAAAAAGCAATCTAAGAATCACCATTTCCCCGCATTCATGCCGGGAAAAACCCCGGCCTGATAGAATTTTCCTTATAGCAAATGTATGTATATCTGTAAATATTACGTCGAAACTGGTGTGGTATAGTCCGGCATGAAACATATTTACTACTTGTAGGTTGGTCTTCTCTGATCATACAGTCCTACTAAATCGGAATGACCTGCCTCTAACACGTTGGTCCAGCTCAGAGTGTAAAAATGGTTTCTAACCAAACTAGCCACGTCTAAAAAATAATCAGCCGAATCGACCCAATTGCATATCTAGTTGCGAGCCGAATTATGGAGAAAAAACTGAAGAAAAATGTCCTTAATTTTTGGCCTACCCCGATACAAATTGTTTGAAATCTTTTGAGATCCAAGAGTGAAATAAATCATTTTATTTATTAATAGTTTAGTGGACAACTTATTGTGTTATGAAACCACGCTCTTCTAATTTAATCTATTGTTTAATTCATTAAACATATTTTCAATAATGATTGAATTAATCACATAATAAACTTTTTGTCAAATAATCTGATAAAGTTTGTCATTTAATCAGAGACTCATCATTCGAGTTTACATAATGTTTAATTCATTAAACATATACCAATTTCTCATTTTTCCCACTAAACAATCAACATAGAAATACTTCACACTTGTATTTCACAATTTGTTAAAAATAGAATGATTTATACTTACAAAAGAAAACGTATACCAGATGCACAATATGCGACAAAACAAGCACACAAAGTTGATCGAGCTATCTACTAAGTCCAACTCATTAACGCAAAAGGTGTCATTTTCTAATCCAAAACCTTACTTCCAAAATCAGAGACACAAGAAATAAGAGAGCAACAATAATCCCATACCCAACTTTCCATCCCTTTTCTTTCTCACCTAAATTAATTCCATAGAAAATATTTGCTATTGCCATTATTATTAGTATTCTCCCCACTACATAATGGTACCAGCTCCAATACACTCTTGCTTTTGATTCCTTCTTTGGTCTCGCCAATAAGGCCATTACCTACCCAAAATTCACAAAACTTTTGTCAACAAATAATGAATAAATAAAATTCATAACAAAAACTATAAGCCAAACATGAAATTGAGCATTTATATATAGATGAAATACAAAGGTTATATACGTTTGGGAGAAACATGTTTGTTAGTTAACTTAAAAGACATGGAGTATGGACGGATCTCACCAAGTATGTATTCTATTCTTTTCTTTTCTCAAACCAATTTGCTTAAGAAGATTGACAAAATTATCCAAACTATTTTTCAAATAGATTATCAATCTGAAGTCTGAACACCCTTTTATTCAATATTTATATTCCATGTATGACATTGAGAGCGAGAGAGAGCGCCTACCTGGAGACAACCAAGAACCAAAACAAAGATACCAATGGCTTTGTGACGACCAACATTAGCATTGAGGTGATTGTCCAAGACAAGTCCGCAGATAATACCAATTAATCCAAATATAAATCCAACACATTGAATGGATATATGAACATAAAACCATGTTGGATCCCATGACTTAAAATAACGAGCAATTATAACTCCAATTATGATTAGAATTCCCCATCCCAACATATTCATTGCTCCGTGTGTTTTTCTCAGTCTTGAATATTGAGTCCCTAATGTTGTACTCGTACCTGTTTTCATAACAATATTCTAACTCATTTAGCAAGAACAAAGATGAAAATTTTAATACTTTTTTTTCAAGTTTGAGAAGTAAATGTGATTAATTCAAATATTTTGGTTATCTAATTTTTTTCTATTCCTACCTCATGATCTAAACTATTGGTGACGGACAGTTGAATGACTCGAACTCATTGCATGCACATGAGTGTGTTTTAGTGTGTGAACTAAAAATTTTACACTTAATATTTAATTACAGCGAGGCTCTGGAGAGTTATGAATTTCAAAGTGTCAGAGTTAGTCGTCCAATACACAACGAAAGATCTAGAGCGTGAGCGTTACATAGAATGACATATCACGATAATTCAGTGAATATATTTAAAGATACCAAGTCTTATACAAAAATATAAAGATTAAACTATTTGTTTGGTCCAGGAACCATGACATATTTTTCATTTTGGTTCCAAACAAATTTTCTAGATCAATTTCTCCTTGAATATGTAATATGATGTCAATCATGACCTTATTATCTATTTTATATGTGAAACAACACAAAAATGATAGACAAAAATGATAGTTAATTGACACGCTACTAACGAATATTTAATGTGTTTCAAGACATCATTTTATCTGACATGTCGTTTATTTGTGCAGCTTTTAACTTATAAAGTAGATGGCAAGAACTCCAATATTATATAGTTAGAAAATAAATAAAGTAAAAAAGAGTAAATTAATCAGAAAGTATACCTGAGATGTAATTAATAGAAGTAAAGACTTTTTCAGAATGTTCAAACAAAGAGTAAGCAGGGGAAGTTGGCAATATCCCATCAGGACCGATTGAGTAAAGAATGGAAGACAGAGGGCGTTGACTTTCACTTGTTAGAAGCTGAAATGCCATGTAAAGACGTGATGATTGGGAAATGATAACCGTTGAATTGGGCAACAACTGTAGATTTCCTTGGTCAACGGTAACCAATTGAGGCGACTTTCCTCCCAAGAAATACTGCTTCACTTTCCCACTACCATTTGACTCAATCCAACCTATTACAGCACTTGAACCTATCATCTTTCCATCCCTTGAGAATGCCATTCCTATGTATCCGTTTCTTTGTGGTGCTGATACCATGAAGCTCCATTTGTTAGTCTCACTATGCTCATACTGCATCCACGCCCCCCGAATCCACGAAAAATGTTAGAAGAAGTCGGTTGGAATATCCAACATGTTTTCAATTTATACATTGAACTTTGGACTTATATTTAATTTAGTACAGACTCCTTAATGAAATATGAATGTATTATTGATTTGACTGAAGAAATTGATTATTGTCTGGTTTCATTGATAAGATTAACTGTTGTACTGAATTAAAAATAAGTTTAAAGTTTAAAAACTAGAATGATAAAAAATAAAGTTCACGATCTAAGTTAAAAATATATATTTAAAATTTAAGGATTAAATTGACAAAAATTAAAATCATGGATAAAAATGAAAAAGTAGTCAAAGTTTAGCCAAAAACATAATTCAAAAAGTAATTTTTTTGTCGATACTGGAGAATTGCAATGTCTCAAAAGTTGCAAGTATTTGAGCGAAAACTTTAGAAGATAAATAAGACTATAATTTCTTATGCAACACAACAACATTACTGGCTAAAAAAACCCTAACGTTTTGTTCCCTGGCATTTTCGTCCTTGAAATTCATTTTTTTAAATTCTGTCTCTAAAATTTTAATTTCGTCAATTTAATCCCTCAATTTGCAATTAACACCGTTATCAATCGCTAACTTCTTCCTGCTTTTGATCAGTTCGTCGCCCTTTGAATGAGAACTTAAAGTCGGTTAGCATTATTAGAGCACATACAATTCATGTGGATAACAAAAACAATTAACGAACGTCAATGAAGGATGTTATTGTTAATGGCTTAGAAGTTCATATATCAAACCGATGAAATAAAAACTTTAGGGACTAAAATTTACAACGAACACAAATTAAGGGTCTAAAGTTAAACTATATATATACTACCCAAAAGACTATCCCTAAACATCTATCGCCAAAAAATTAATCAAAAAGATATTAACAAAATAATTTCATCAATGTTAATCGACTGAAAGTTCAAATTGAATAAGATCAGGGGAGAAAAAAAGACTCACTCTGAGAATGAAACCTTGAGCATCCCAGACGCTAAGGCAATTGAGGGAAGTTGTGTCGAAAGGAATATGGTCCTTCAGGTTAAGGCTAGAACTGCATGATTCTGTACTTTGTGAATTCACAAACGGCAGTAGATCATTTGCTGTGATGATGATGATGAACATAAACAACAGGTTAGAGAAGATGGATGCATTCATCTTCATCAACTCTTTATGTCTCTCTTTCTCTCTCTCTCTCAATCTTTTCCTGTGAAATGGAACAAAAGTAAGTGGACTTTTGGAAGAGAGTTGACAGTTAGTGCTGATTATTTTATTGCATACATGATGTATATATGCACATATATATATCCAACTTTACATGTTCTCTCTTAGCTGTTAATAATATTTGTTTAATTTCATATACAGCACACATTTCTCGATTACACATTCTATATCTTATTGATATAAGCTAGTTGTGAACAGAAAAAAAAAATTGACCTTTTAGAAAACAACTTATCTTGGTGTAGTAGTTAGGCTAGTAGTCCATATAAGTGACATCGATCCAGTAGTCTAGAAATATGTGTTCAAGTCAATGCATAATCTAGTTATCTCATTTTTTATTTAACTTTGATAGAAATGAAAAGAAAATAGTTAAACTAGATTTTTTTTGTCGAAGTATATGAGTTCTACAGAGATATGGCGAATTATGCAAATTATAAGAAAAGTAAGTTAATACCAAAAGATAGTAAATTCCATTCTTTTCTATGTTTTTCATCCCGTTTTAAACACTTTTTATGTGGATAATTTAACTTCCTTCCAAGGCGAAATGATGAACAAATTAGACAAAGAATTGTGACCATTGCATCTAATTTTTTTTGTCAAAATTACATTATAAATTCTAAGGGGAATGAGAGAATATGACTCGAACCCACGACCTCTGAAATATGGGAGAATACTTTTTGTTAACCCTAAAGGTTCTACTCATGTGGCAAATATACAATTTTGTGGGTGTTGGTTTTCACAAGCAAAATTATTATGAAATCTTGTGAAGATGCAAAAGTTCCACTCCATTGCCGACGTGATGGTGGAGCTACAGAAGTGAGAATGATGAGGAAGGTGGAGAAAGAAGTTAGCAATAGCTTTTGACGGCGAGGCTGAGAAAATAGGAAACGAGAAGTTAAAGGATGTTGTTAAGAAAATTGAAGAAGCTGTCAATTTGTGTTCGTAATAACTTATTTAAAATAACACATCTACTTTGTTAAGTTTTGTCAGAAAACAATTTTCCGGTATGGTTTAGGGGAGACATTCTATACTGGTAACCTCCACTTTTCATCTCAAGTCGAACGCATTTTTGCATACTAAACTTCTAGATAGCTAGATAGAATGACCCTAAAATGTGGATTCAGCTACGCAGCTACAACTTGATGGGGTTGACCCTCAGACGATTGTGTTTGAGTTGCTAATCAAGAGTGTGATTGGATGTTTTGAACTTGCAGAGTTTTCAATGGCTATTAATATTGGAGGTTCGTGGAATTCAAATGAAGAGAATAGGGGTGAACACGGTTTGTAGTTCGGTTAGTAAGTTAAAATAGATCAAAACTGAAACATTCGGTTCGGCATACTCAATCGTGAATGATAAAATAATCGAATCGAACTGTGAGTTTTAGTTCGGTTCAGTTCTTTGGTTCGATATTATTAATTAAAAAATACTTTCAAATGATATTATAAAAAAAATAAAATAAAATCAAAGTTTTGTATCTGTTCGATATGAAATTATATATAAAAAATAATATAAATTAAATGTTTCAGTTTGGTTCAAAAACTGAATATTTTTTTAACTAAACCGAACCGAACCGCAGTGCTATAAAAAATCGACCGAACCGATCATATTTTCAGTTCGATTTGATCGGTCGGTTGCGTTTGAACACTCCTAGAAGAGACAAAAGAAAATTACAGAGAGGAGATCACGTTTAATGTTTAGAAAATAGAATGACATTTTGAGTATTTTGACGTTAATAATAGTAGCTACCATACTTTGTAGTTATGTTCATTTTTGCACGTTGAAAATTTGTTGTGCCATTAATTTTGTGGGTTACCAAAAATGGGTCATTAATTTTAGGCAACTAACATAGTTATAGTATCTATTTAAATTTCTATCTTGAAAACATTATATTTTTGTCAAGTTTATTTTAATTTTCAGATTTTGTAATTTGTATATCATAAATGTCATTCATCATATATTTGAAATCATTAATAGGCAACTCCAATAAATAAGAAATTTAATCTCATAAATTATAAAGTAAAAAAATCATCTCTACTAATTAATCTCTTAGCTAATGTACAAATTTACTAGTAAATACTACTAATTTCAAAAAGATTAATTTTAGATTGACCAAGTAATTGACTAAGTTTTAAGTGATCAAGTGATGTGATAATCATTTATAGGTTGGTGTTTGATGACTCATTAAAATGATTTAACAAAATAACATATAAATGACTGCCACATTATTTGATCACTTAAAACTTAGTTAATTATTTTATCGATATAAAATTACTCTTTCAAAAAATTATATAAAAAACTAAAAATTTCTCTCTCCTATTCCAAATCTCAACAAATCTATTCAAATCTATATATCTATCTATCTCTCTAAAAAATTATTTGTTTGGTACAAAATGATATCGTTTACGTGCATATTTACATGGTTAAAGCATTTTCATGTTAATTATAATTTACACCTCAAATATTAGGTTGTATATTCTCGAATATAAAAAAAACAATTGTGAATGCAAGCTTTTTTACAAAGGAGAAATGGAAAACAGATCGAAAGGCCGTCAAATGAACCTAGCAATTTGGAAAAGGGCACCATTTAAAATCTATATGTGTATGTGTAAATAGTTGTTTGATACTATGTAAATTGGATATGTGATTTTTTAAATCGGTTCTACTCTTTGTAAATTGATTCTATTCTCGATAAATATTAATGTGTAAATAATTTTTTAGATTATGTATAAATAATCATTTGGTTCTCTATAAATTGAATCTAGTTACATGTAAATAATTAATTATATATAATTAACATGACTTAATTTTAATACCAATGTGTATTTACATGAATTGTACTTTTTTAAATATGTAAAATTTATTTTTCTGTAATTATGTATTAACATGAACATTATGTCTTTATGTATTACTTATATATATTACCGGTGTCGATGAGTATTTACATTGACCATACTTTGTCAAATTATAAAATTTTTATTTCTGACCCTTTATCAATTAACATTAATATAAATGTAAAATTATGTATTAAAATGCATATTCATAACATAAACAAAGTAAAACTAGTAAATATAAACAAACACTAACTAAGGACCATAAAAAGTTCCAGATATTAATTTACAAAATTTCTACAAAAAATGGTTAAGCATAGTGAACCCCTTGACCTTTGTGCGATTGTACAATTTGGCCGCCCCATGACCTTTAAAATCTTGTAAAACACACTCTCACCTTTAAAAAAATTTCAACAATGTACCTTATTATGACTTCAGTCCAAAAAACTTATAGAAGTCAATGAAAATGACTTACACATGCGCTTTTAATGGGCAATGGGGTAATTCAATACTCATTGCCACGTGTAAGCCATCAAATGCCTCTCACCCACTAATCCATTTTCCCTATAAGAAACGGCGCCAAAATGAACCCCTCCTTTCCCCTTTTCTTCTTCCCCTACAACTCCTTCATTTTTTTTCTTTTTTCTTTTCATGGGAACTCAAATATGCTACTACAGTATTCCTTCAGAACTGAAAACCTCTTGGACTGATTTGAACCTGGGAAGAAGGTTCTATGCATGTTCTAAAAAAGGGTTAGTTTTTAAGAGAAATTTTCACTTCTCCAACCTCAAATTTGTATTCAAAGTGAAACTTTCATGTTAACTAAAATTGGAAGCTTTATTTTCTCATAATTATTTGTTAATTTTATTGATTTTTTTTCTTTGCAGAACAATGGAGAATGCAAGTTTTTTATGTGGTCCGACACACCATGTGTGAAAGAGCAAAAAATATTATCTCCGGGTGATTAAGAGGAATGACCCGACTTGAGCACGATAATAGAATTTTACAATCTAAGGTTAAGAAGTTGATGATGTGCATATGGTTGTTGTTAATGTTTGTTTACTTCAAGTTTTAGGGGTATTTGTCTTGTATTTAAGCTTAATTTGGTTTAGGTTATGTCGTCGATGATGTTTGTATACTTCAATTGTAAGTTATTTTGATCAGTGACAAGTTAAGATTAAATTTACATTTACAAATTTTAAACATTGAGATAAGAGAAAGAGTATTATTCCCAAACATAATTAACATCATTCATACTTATAATCATACATCCTTCATAATTATCATAAAATCCCAAACATCCTTCTAAAAAATTAAATTTACCACTCACTTCATAATATCCTTCTAAAAAATCACAAACATCCTTCACTGTTTACTACCGAAAAAAATAACCATCCCCTTCACAAAATATAAACATATAAAATATCCACAAAATTCTCACAGAATCATTGTTCAAAGTTTACACAGCATATCCCACAAAATATACACACAAAAATGACAATCATTGTTCAAATTTACGATCTAAGGGGAAGAAAGGCGTTCAACCTGCACTGTGAATAATGCTCTGCTCGACTTTCAGGTGCACTGCTTTTTAAGGACTGTCATTGGCACGGGAGACATCACCAAGGTAGGAGATTGAGAGACGTATGTTAATTCAGACCTTTGGGTGTCATTTGCTACTAGTTCAGGCCTCTGTGATGATGCATTTGTCACTGGTTCAGGCCTCTGTGATGATGCATTTGGCACTGGTTCAAACCTATGGAATGTATTTTTCACTAGTTCAAAAGCCTACAAATAAACAATAGAATCATATTATATATCAGAAATCTATAAGTTAACAAACTAAACATAATTAACAAAGTAAAAATAAATTAATTGTAGTAATTGTCGGCCTCTAAGAAGCATTCTGTGAAGCCACTAGTTCAGCATTCTATGAAGTCACTGATGCAGACGCTTGTGAAGCCTACAATTAAACAACAGAACATACTTAAACATTGTAATTTAACAAACAAAATGTAGTTAACTGTATTAACTATTTTTGTATATTTCTCCTATTACATGTTTGTTTATTGTGACCTAATTCACCACATTGTTTGCATTTCATTTCTACAACATCCTTGCATTTACAGTATTTAATCTTTGAATACACTACAATATAAAGAGCATAGAAAAATAACATAGAATATAAAATACAGCATGCAAACAAAAACTAGATTGTGGAACTCTATACTAGCATGCAAACAAAAACTTCAAACCCTAAATCAGACTACACATTCCCAGACAACTCAATAAAAAATTAGGGACACTATTTTTGAAAACAGTATAAAAATGGCGGTCCCTTCTGACTTTGTAAAAAATAATCTTTAAAGTTTATTATTTTCTAAAAATCTTCGAGTATATAAGTAGAGAAACAGATCGTGAAACCATTTATCTTCACTCCCAGGACTTCGAGCTTCGAGACCTTCACTATCTCGCCTACGGCCTCGGCCTCGTCCACGATCACGGCCTCTCCCACCTCTTCTTGTGTGCACCACCATTGAAGAAGACGAAGAATTTTGAAGGTTTCTAAGTATATGAAGGTTTCTCAGTACATGAAGGGAGAAATTTCGAAGAAGACCCTTCGTGAATGATAGAGTACACGAAGGGTCTATTCTCCCCACCTAAAGTGGGTTGGTGGAGGAGAGTACGTTGATGACTTACACGTTACAATGAGGTGTTAATTTACCCCATTGCCCATTAAAAGAATCACATGTAAGTCACGTGTTTTGACTTCCGTTAGATTTTTAGACGGAAGTTCGGTAAGGTGCATTGCTGAAAAAAATTGAAAGTGATGAGGTTTTATGTAAGATTTTAAACGTTAGAGTGTATTTTAGTATATTCACCAAAGATCGGGGGTCTATTGTAATTAACCCAAAAAGAGAACAAAAGTCGACAAATTAAAAACAAATATTATATATCACACGTAATAATTATAGTAACACTTTCCCGTATATAATATATCACTATTAAACATTGATACCTTAAATACATATTTAAATATTAGTTTGCTATGACAAACAAAAGAAATTTATATTTCCCTTAAAAAGGATTTAATAGTAAATAAAAAAAAGTTTAAAGAATATAATATACTAAAAAGATACAAATAAATACTTACTTGTCCCTTAAATTAAAGGACATGAATACTATCGGATTATGTTAGAATCTTAAAAAAAATCTCTAACATTAACATTAAAAAAATAAAACAATATGTTCATTATAAAGATAAATACGGTCTACTACAAATGCTATAACTTTTAAAAATATAAAATTGATACAAATCTAAAAAATTCAAAAGGTTCATAAAAATCTAATTTAATGTGTGTGGCTTTGAAGAGTTCACACGATTATTAACCCATAAACAAAGAGGACTCTAAAGATGAACTTGAGGAAGTAATTTTTGATCTCTATTCATTGGTTAGAAGAAGGCTTTTAATGCTAAGCCACTTCTATCATCTTTGTAAACACAAAATCTTTTTAGAAATTATAGTAGATGAATATTTTTATTAACTTATATACAAGAATGACTCTCCATTTGTATTTAAGTAAAAATGACCATTTTTAAGTTTAAGAAGTTTAAGTTAGTTATGGACTTACTATTTTACCATTTCACTTGTTTTGTAACCATCAAAAGTAACTTTCCATTATTTCATTTTTTTTCCTTGTATTTGTTTATGATATTTTTCTAAATTCTAGTCAAACTTTTCAACTTACTTCAAAAAAACTTGTCTAGTCTACAAGAAATCTGCAGAAATCATTGAAAGTTCTTTTTGTTCTTGATTTAGTTTATAAGTTATTTTTCAGCTTTATACACAAATAGCGAGATTATAAGAAATTAGTACAAAAATAGACAACAAGTTTCATAAACATCAAATATAGTCATATTTTATGGCTCCGCCTACTAGAAGCACTTTCTTCCTATTATACCTTTCCACATATCATTTAATGATTATTTTTATAAAAAATTAAAAGACTCTATAAACCCACCAATCTCTCTCTCTCTCTCTCTCTCTGTATATAGAGTATCTTGCATATGTATATGTAATGCTTAAATATATATATGACATTTATAACAATATAAAATATATAAGTTATATACAATAAATAACATGTACTTTTAATTAGTGTACATAAAACGTGTGCTGGTATGTTATGTATAATATATAACACATATTTTTAATGGGTGTTTATAACATGATCGAGTATAGTGTCATATATATATTCATATACAAAGTTCATCTCTCTCTCTCTCTCCATATATATATATACACACACACACACACATATGTATGTATGTATTTGTATAGTTATGTATAAATACATGTGCACATAATATATATATATAGCACATGAACACACGGTTGTACCACCGAACGCACGCCAACATATCAATCACAGCTTAGGCAAGTACGTAAACACGTAGTTAGGAGGTTTGTCAACGACTTACTAGGGTAAACAGTCCTAACGCACTCCCTGCTTGGCGGAACTAGCCCAAACACGACTTGAATGACGTCTCACTAACTATATGCTTAGTGTCCATACTAAGTATGTAATGACTGTTAACAATGCATCAAAGTGTTCCATCAGTTAGCATGAGATCGATGAATACTGGAGGCTATATTATTATTATATTGAACTTAAACTATGCCATACATGGTCTCATGAACTACTGATAAAATTGAAATAAGAAGAAAACTTACTGGAATATGCAGTTGAGAATTTATTAACTTCAAAATTTATATTCTTATTACAGATATATAGAGAGAGAGTACATAGAGAGTGAAAGAGTGGTTTGCTCAACACATGAGCTATCTAAAATATGTTCTGCCTTCAACAAAGGGTGAGGCTTCCCTTTTATATTATAAAAAGTAAGATAGATAAGGTTGCGTGTCGTAGGTAAGTGGAGCCATTCGTCCTTATCCTCTTAGCTGTCCTGGTGGTGGAATCTACTTTTGAAAAAGTATATTTGTCTTTATTGTGTGAGTGGGCATCGACTTTTTAAAGTAGTTGTACTGTTGATTGTGAGAATCTACTTTATAAAAAGTAGATTGTTTTCTTGCGTCGACGTTTCTGTTGATGAGCATGACAGGCTTAGACAAAGATTAAGCCGGTCCTTTTCCCTTCTTGTCTTTGTCCTTGTCCAGCTTGTCTAAGATTAGATTGGTAAGAGAGTCCCAAAAATCTTCAATAGAAGGATCTGGATCTAGACTTTCATCAGCTAAAATACTGAACTCATTAGCATCCTGGTCTGATGCTAAATGATTGATGGTTGTCTTCATAAAAGCATCTTCTGGAGCTATGGACTGTATAAATTATTCTTTTATATAGTCCATAGTTTTGATAATCAATTCATTGTCTGGTAAACCTGGAAATTTCTTTTTTAATTCTGTTTGTGCCATAACAAATGGATTTCCTAATGGGGCTGGAAAGGCCTTAGAAGAGAATCAAAGCATGTCTTTATGTGGCTCTTGATCATCTTAATAAGTTTTGGTAAATTGAGATTCATCCACTTATCCCACTAGTTTGTATAGAACACCCTCTAATGATGGGGGATCTTATTCTAGTAATCACATTGAAGATCTCATTTTCATATCCATGGGATGTTGAACCTGATAATAAAATAAGCTACTGATTTTGACATGGAGATGTCTTTATTGACTGGTAGGAGGGAGTAGGCAACTTGCCATTCTTTGAATGTTGTTTGACCTATTTCTGGTAAGGCATCTAGAGTGATATCGAATTTGCCCCCACCAAATAAGAAACCAGGAGGGTAGCTCATTTTCTAGGACTTCGAGACAAATCCTGATAAACCAAGTATGGTTATGGACATGATTTTGATAATAAAAAATATAGGTAAAAGAATCAATGTAATCCCAATAACTATATTTTGTTTCCGTGTTGTTGTTGTCGAGACTTTTGGTGGTATGAGGATGGAGTCCCCATTTTCCAATAGACATAATATTCTAGATAGTAGCCTTACTGAAGGAAATAAGGATGGCTGTCCTGTTGGGGTCATGGAGGGTACGCTTAATTTCCATAGTTGTTGTTTCAAGCACAATAGCTTAAAAAATGTAGCGATACTGGCCGAAATGAGTGGGGAATTGCTGAGTTGATAAGTATCATTTCTTAATTTCCCATGGATCTGCCATCCATTTTCC
>QANY01009908.1:0-14062 GCA_003255025.1 Datisca glomerata
CCGGTGGGCTTCATCACGCCAAGAAGTCTGAAGCTTTATTAGGTTATATAAAAAAATAAAAAAAAATAAAATACACCCTTCAAGTTAATATTTTTATTTTATCATTTCTAACCTTGAAGTCATTTTGTTATTTTTAACCTTGCAGTCATAGTGTAAACGGAAATATACACTATACTCTAGTTTAAAAAACACGATTACACCCCCTTTGTTAATTAAGAAAAGGATTAATATTTCGTTAGATTAATTAAAAAAACAACGATATCCTTAGTCAAAATTTTCATAATTAAAAGGACAACAAATAGGGGAAATCTTGAGATTTTCTCTCTGCCTTTTGTAATTTAAACACTAGTGTGAAAGTACTGATATACACAATATTTTCAGAGTCTTATCTTTTCTCTCCTGATTTTTTTATTTTCTTTCTTGCAATACAAGAAAGAAATTTCTTGGACCAAGATTTTGTAAATCTTTAGAGTCCTATTTTTTCTCTCTTGGGTTCAACCCTTCATTTGGACATGTATAACCCTCATTATTTCATGAAATTTATGAAGTGTCCTTCATAAAATTCAAATTAAATATTCAAATAAATAAATTATTAATGACTTTTTTTTACTTTTTAGACAATACTAATTATATATTTTGAATAATTAGTTAGTAACATTTTATAAAGTTTTTATATTTAGATGTCTTATATCATCGTTTGTTAATGATGTATTAATATTTTTAATGTAATGATAAGTTGTATGTCTTAAATTTATTAAGATAATATTCCTTAAAATCTATGAAATGAAAAAGCGCATGAAAAAACTTTAAAAAAGTAATTTTATAAGTTGAAATATATTAATAAAAGTACTAGAAGTTGGAGCAACTACGTATTGAACAAAATCTATTATGTATTTATGAATTGTACAAACACTTAATATTGTATATAATTCGTTAGTACTTTTTAAAATTTTAGGGTATTATTTATAAGTTTTACCACAGTTAGGTTAGCGTGCAAAACGCACGTTTTAAGAACTATATTATACAGATGATTTCAATTTGTGAAAGTCATGCATCATTCACCACTCTACTGAGAAAGTCATGCATCATTCTTCTCTATATGTACTTGAAATAAAATTCACAATCCAACAAAACCTATTTTTCTCCTTCGCGAGACTAAGGCTGGGCTGAGTGGGTGAGAGTGTAAACTCGATGAAAAGGTTTAGCAAATAAAGCTGTCATCTGGCCCACCATGAGCTGAAAAACAAACCCTCAAAGAAACCCCAAAGAATAACTAATGCATTACTGATTTGGTTGAATCCTTTTACGACTATACCCATAACTCATCATTAACTCCACTGGTTCTAACTTCCATTAAAAATTTGATTGGGATTTGTGGTAAACCATTCCCGAAGCAGTTGACAAAAGAGCAACAATCAGACTCTCTCTGAACATAGACGACTTTAGAAGTGTTTGTTATTCTATTGTCGAGGAAAGAAGATTTTATCAGCGTTTGGATGTTTTACCATGTTCAGACTTTTAAGCTTTGCTTTCTAATTGCCTCTAAAAGGTTGACGGCCGTTTCCAAACTTCGTTTAGAGAAATAGACTTGAACACAACAGAGTAGGAATTAAGGAAAGATGATCATTTGCTTTTCTTTATTTAGGTTGTAAATTCATTGCAAGCTAGAGATCAGCTTTTTGGGAAAAGACCCATTCTATTTTCATGACCTTTTCATTTCTGTTTTTATAAGAAGAAATTGAAGACTCTAGCTTGTTTGGAAATTATTATATTTCATTAATTTATTTTGTCAAGGAGAAGAAAAAAGAATCTAAGCGTAGTGTTAATAATTTCTTGTATGGCAAGTTGGCATGTAAAGCTTAATCAGTAAAATATTTTGTTTGATTTATATGCATTTTAACTAACTTAATTAAAGTTAGCTGCTTTTTAATTTCTGTCATTTTAATTTTTCCTCAACTCAGTAGTACGACATGACTCATCGTTTCATTCATGAAGCAGAAAAGCTGAATAAGAGAATTAATGTTGTAATGTGGGTTTGATTTATTTGCCTACTTGTTCCGTGGCGTTTCTAATTAGGAGTGTGCATGGGCGACACGAGATATTTTTTGACATTTTTGTCACGTCACATTCCGTCTTGCGGAAATGTGACGTGACAAAAAATGGGACAGCGGGACAAAAAATGTTTGGGGTCTTTAACACTACAAGAAAAGAACTCTACGGCGACCTTTTTTTTTCTGTCGCGACGGTTTTGAACTGTCGAGATAGCTATTCCGATGGTTCTCAAATTGTCAGGACTGCCGCCATCAAGAAAACTGTTGCGACAGTTTTTGCAACCGCCGGAGTATCGTCGCCGTGAATAACCTATGGCGACGGTTAGGAAAACATTGTCGTAGACTACCTATCACGGCGGTTTGAAAACCATCATCGTAGACCACCTGTCACGACGGTAATCAAACCGTCATCGTAGACAACCTAATGTTTAAAAAAAAATTAACATATTTCTTAGAGGCCTATCTTATCTGGGCTTCCTTGTGAGAAAGTATACTATAAGGAAATGGCCACACATGATGCAACTAGTGTTAACATCTTCCTGCTTGATTTGGTCTAAAATACCTAAAAGATTAAAAATTTCTAGCGAATATTAGAAAGTTTAAAATGAATAGAGCTATGAATGAATTGTTAAATGTATCAGTTTCAATACCATGTTAAACCGATCCATCGTGCCTGACAACAAAAGGTTATTTCATATAGATCATTACATCTAATCAGTAAGCAACAGCTTTTACCCTGATGTATTTAACACTAGGTTTCCAAAAGATATTGGTTTCAACTCAAATTTATACCTTCAGTTTTATAATTAAACCAAGTGACAATTTTTGGTAAATCTTTATATTCCTTCATTGTATTTTTACAGAGATGGAAGATCTACATATATAGAAGATAATCAGAAGTTATCAAGCGGTTATAGCTTGCATAACTGTCCCTTGAAATAGGGGATTCAAAAAAGAACATCCCTATAATCTTGCTAACTGACAACTCACGCCAACACTCCCCCTCAAGTTGGTGCATACAAATCTCTTATGCCCAACTTGTCAAGAGAGTTGTAGAAGTTCTTGCTGCATACTGCCTTTATAAGTATATCCGCTAACTGGTCTTCAGACTTCACGAAAGGAAAATGAATTATCTTATCTTCAAGGTTTTGTTTGATGAAATGTCGATCTACCTCCACATGTTTTGTGCGATCATGCTGGACAGGGTTGTGAGAAATATCAATAGCTGCCTTATTGTCACAGAACAGAGCCATCTCGGAGCTAGGAGCAAAGCCAATTTCCGTCAATAGTCTCCTTAGCCAGAGGAGCTCACAAAGACCCTTAGCCATTCCACGGAACTCGACTTCAGCACTTGATAATGCCACTACCCTTTGTTTCTTACTTCTCCATGTAACCAGATTTCCGCCAACAAACATGAAGTAACCTGAAGTGGATTTTCTGTCCAAGATATTCCCTGCCCAATCTGCATCAGTATATCCTTCAACTCTTAGATGATTATTCTTTGAAACCATAAGTCCTTTTCCAGGAGATGATTTTAAGTATCGAAGAATCCTGATCACTGCATCCATGTGATCCTCACTAGGACAATGCATGAACTGACTTACTACGCTTACAGCATAAGCAATATCTGGGCGAGTATGTGAGAGATAAATAAGTTTTCCAACCAACCTCTGGTACCTTTCTTTGTCTGTTGGCACTTGGTTCGGATATTCTCCAAGTCTATGGTTTTGAACTATTGGTGTGTCTGCAGGCTTACACTCCAGTAATCCCACCTTAGATAGTAGATCCAGTATATATTTTCGTTGGGAGAGAAATATACCTTGCTTTGACCTAGCCACTTCAATTCCTAGAAAATATTTATCAACTCCCAAATTTTTCATCTCAAATTTAGTTGCCAACTGCTTCTGGAGTCTCAAAATTTCTTCTGGATCATCCCCTGTAATAATCATGTCATCTACATAGATTATTAACGCTGTTACCTTGCCCAGGTGATGCTTTAGGAAGAGCGTATGGTCTGAATTGCTTTGTTGAAAGCCATATTTCTTCATTGCCAAGCTAAATCGCCCAAACCATGCTCGAGGTGATTGCTTCAGTCCATACAATGCTCGTTGTAATTTGCACACAGCCCCAGTCTTTAAGGTTTCTGTGTAGCCTGGTGGAATATCCATATACACCTCCTCCTCAAGATCACCATGAAGGAATGCGTTCTTTACATCAAACTGGTGTAGTGGCCAGTCAAGATTTGCTGCTAGAGATAGCAAGACTCTAACTGTATTCAACTTGGCCACTGGTGAGAAAGTTTCCTGATAGTTCACACCATATGTCTGCGTATAACCCTTTGCCACCAACCTTGCCTTATACCGTTCAATCGATCCATCTACCTTGTGTTTGATGGAGAACACCCATTTGCATCCCACCGTCTTTTTCCCTTCAGGCAATGGAACAAGAGCCCATGTTTTGTTCTTCAGTAATGCCTCCATTTCTTCCTTTATAGCCTGGGTCCACTTAGGATCTGTTAGAGCTTCTTGAACACTAGTGGGAACATGGCATGACGAAAGTTCATTCGCAAATGTTTTGAGGGGTTCGGATAGTCTCTTTGTGGATACATAGTTGGCAATTGGATACTTTGATCTTCGTTCCTCAAATTCTGGAGAGTACCTATTTGGAGGCTTTCCACGATTATCCCTGAAAGGTAAGATATAGCCAGCAGAAGTATCCATATCATTATTAGTTGGAGATGCAAGGGAGAGTTTACCTCAGGGATATTCTCAGGAAATGGCTCGTCAGGTACGAAGGAGTGGGGGGATTGTGGTTCAGCTTCAGGTGGTGTAGATGTTGCTCTTAGAGTTATGTCATCCTCTGGAGATGCATTCGGAGTTTCATCAACCACCATATCTGTGTCATTGAACCCTTGCCAGTCAAATCTTAACCAATTCTGCTCTTCATCTTGGATCTCCCCCTGAGGAGAAGAGTGGGATACCGAGGGAGAGTAGAATGTGTCGGATTCCAAAAAGGTGACATCCATAGTTACATAGGTACGCTTGGTGGTCGGATCATAGCAACGGTACCCTTTTGATGTAATGCATACCCAAAAAAAATACACTGAACAACACATGGATCAAGTTTAGTGCGTTGGTTCTTATGGAGATGTACAAAGGCTACACATCCAAAGATCTGGGGAGGAATCATCAACACTGTTGGTAAGGACACATAAGTTGAAAGGGCCTGTAAGGGTGTCTTAAAACCTAAGACTTTGGATGGCATACGGTTGAGGAGGTGCACGGCTGTAGCAACAGCATCACCCCAGTGTCGTTTAGGTACATGAGCTCCAAGTAAGAGAGCACGAGCAGTTTCAAGGATATGTCAATTTTTCCGCTCAGCAACACCATTTTGTTGAGGAGTCTGCGGGCAAGAGGTTTCATGAAGAACTCCATGGAGTTGGAAATAATCATGAAAACCCCGGTTAACATATTCACCACCATTATCAGATCGGAGAGTCTGTAACTTAGCTGAAAATTGAGTTTGAACCATTGCATGAAATGATTTGAACACACTCAATACTTCATCTTTATGTTTCAACAGGTATAACCAAGTCATGCGAGTACAATCATCAACAAATATGACAAACCAGCGATTACCAGATGCAGTAGAAACAGGAGAGGGGCCCCATACATCAGAATGAATTAAAGCAAACGGAACCTCACTTTTATTCATACTTAATGGATAAGTAACTCGATGACTTTTAGCAAGGATGCAAGTATCACATTTAAAGTCAACAGTCGATATATGTGAAAACAAGTCAGGAAACAAATGTTGCATATAACCAAAGGACGGATGTCCCAACCGACGATGTAAAATCCAAATCTGTCTTTCCTTGGTACCATTCAGATGATGCATATGATGTGCTCGGCCCATACTGAAATCATCCATGCAGTATAATCCCCCCTCTTAGTACCACGCCCAATAATCTCCTTGCTGAGAATATCCTGAAGAAGACAAAAGGTAGGATAAATGAGCACAATACAATTTAAGTCTGTTGTTACTTGGCTGATGGAGAGTAACTTATGAGACAGGGAAGGAACCAATAACGTATTAGATAATGTGAGAGAAGGTGACAGAGTCACAGTGCCATCCCCAGTGACCGAAGAAACAACTCCATTGGCATTTGCAATGCTAGTGCGTCGCGGTGGAGAAGTGTGCAAGAAATCGTTAGCGTCAAACGTCATGTGATCGGTAGCCCCAGAGTCAAGTATCCAAGTACCACTGTCAGCATCTCGATGAGAACTAAATAAAGCAACACCAGAATTACCTGAATCCGAAAGAGATAACACTCCCTGGGAAGGTTCAACAGGTGGTGTAAGGGAAAGAGATGACTCTGCAGTAGCTATGGCAGTCTTCCCTGTCCCTCCACAGTTCCCGTGTTGTTACGGCGTTTTCGAGCCTGAAGTTTGTTCCACCAATTGGGATACCCGTGTAGTTTGAAACAAGTCTCACGGGTATGCTTCATATTTCCACAGTGAGTACACTTGGTGCCATCAGATGGCGTTTGTGGCTTAGAGGTTACCCCGAATTTCCCACTGCTCAGTGAAAGAAATTCGGTAGAGGAAGATGCTGACTTTCCCGCTTTGATACCCTTAGAATCCAAAACTGCTCCTGGGGTATCATTGGTTACGCCAGTGATCATAACAGTTTGCCGGATTGCTTCTCGGCGAACGGGGCAAGCTTCTTCGATGGTAGGAAATGGACGCATCTGCAGCACGTCACCTCGAATCTTGTCCAGTCGATCGTCAAGCCCATCTAAGAAGACATACACTTGGTCTTCCTACAGAAGATGGTTATAGTTTTCAATATCGGTAGGACATTCCATCGGATTTGGACGACGAAAATCGATCTCACGCCACAAACCTTGGAGATCGTTGTAATATTTTTCAAGAGAACCTCCAGCTTGTCGCAGACGGGTTACACGACGTCGGAGGTCATAGACTTGCGAAGTATCACTGCCATCAAAGTATGTAGTCGCAATGGAGTCCCAGACTTGCTTTGCCGTAGGAAACCTAATGAAATTCCCAATCAACGAAGGGTCCATAGAATTAATCAACCAGCCCTTGACAATGGCGTTGTCTGTACGCCATTTCCGGAAGGATGCAGATGTTGAATGGGGTTCAAGAAAGTCTCCATTGATATATCCCAACTTGTCTTTGCCAGAGATGTACATCTCGACAACTTGGGACCAGAGAGCATAGTTGGTGCCGTCCAACTTGATGCCAATCGGTGCAGTGGAATTCTCGGTGGTCTGTGGCGGGGTCTGAGCTTTGGTAAAAGCTTCTGTCATTCGGGTAGTTAGTTCTGTGAGGATGGTGTTGGTTTGGAGTCCACCAGAGTTGTCGAATGCACTGGTATCCTCCATTTACGTCGATGAGAAGAAACCAATTGAAAACACAATTGATCAAACTCTAAGGATAACAGAGAGCCGTGGATCGATCTTGCTTTGATACCATGACAATTTTTGGTAAATCTTTATATTCCTTCATTGTATTTTTACAGAGATGGAAAATCTACATATATAGAAGATAATTGGAAGTTATCAAGCGGTTATAGCTTGCATAACTGTCCCTTGAAATAGGAGATTCAAAAAAGAACATCCCTACAATCTTGCTAACTGACAACTCACGCCAACACCAAGGACACAAAAACTTGAAGCAAAAATGACACATTAATAATTAGATTTCTTTGAATCACACCTGTTTTTCACAAACTCCAGCAGACCCACCCCTAGCTTCTCTAAATAAACCCAGAAGTGTTCCCCCCAAAATTCTCCCGATCCCCTAAAACTTTCCCAAATTCAAGCCCTATATCAGTCTGAAAGTTTTGATATAGATTTGAAAAATAGAGAGAAAGAAAGAAATTGAAGAAATAAAACACATTAAACTCACCAAATGCAACAAATTCAAAAGCACCAAAAAAACCCTTCAAGAAGTTGAGAACCTTACTCGGCATGATGGAAAGAACTCATAGATGGCGATGGAACTTAGTCAAGAACCTTCAAGAACTTACATGCAGAGATGGCGATGGAACTCAGTTAAAAACCTTCAAAAACTAAACGATGGAAGGAACTCAAGCGCGACAGAGATGGAATGGATGGTGTGGAACTCAGATGTAGAGATGGAAGTGGAACTCACTTACCCAGAAGCAGAGATGGAAGCGATGAACCCTAATAATCGAATGAAAATGGAGAAGAGGAGCTCGAGTGAGGGAGAGAAGAGAAAAAAAGGGAGACAATGGAGGGAGTAGATCAAGAAAAGAAAGAGGGAGAGGAGATCGAGAACCAAGACTGGGGAAGGAGGGGGAGGGAGGGTTTCATTTAAAGTTCATAAAATATCCTGAAATTATTAGTGAATAAAAAAATCGAGAGAGATCATTTTCAGTCACAAATTTAGCTTTTGAGGTTTCAAAATTATGAACTCGAGTCACCAAATATATTTCTCTGATTAAAAGTGAAAATGAAAAATCAAGCTGACCTTCCACATAGAACTGATATCATTATTGAAGCTCTTTTTCTAAAATTATAAAACGTTGTAACAGAAAATGATATTTTATGATGATAATTATAAAGTGACGCTATTGGTTTACGACGTATAACGTCGTGCAAATTTGTTTGATATATTTCATAAGAGTGTTTTATAAAACGTCATAAGAGAAAATACTCACTTATGACATTGTAATTTGAAAGAAGGACAACAAGTAGGGGAAATCTTGGAGATTTTCTCTCTGCCTTTTGTAATTCAAACACTAGTGAAAGTAGTGATATACACAATATTTTCGAAGTCCTATTGTTTCTCTCCTAGTTTTTTTATTTTCTTTCTTGCAACACAAGAAAGAAATTTCTAGGACAAAGATTTTGTAATTCTTTAGATGTTCCACCATGTTTTGGACCTCTAAGCTTTGTCTGGTAATTGCTTTTAGAAGGTTGTCAGGCATTTCTAAACTTCTCAAGAGGAAGAGAGTTTAACAGATCAATAGGAATTAGGGGAAGATGACCATTTGTGGTTCTTTATATTTAGGTTGTAAAGAAATTCAGAAATTAGATAGAGTTAATTGTTTCATGAGAGAATTATGACAGCTTCTTAATGCTCATCTTTTTGGGAAGTATGAAAACCCATTCTATTATATTTATTATGTTGAGTTGATATATATATATATATTCAAATCTGATGTTTGTGGTTGAATCAAAAGAATAAGCCAATCTTTTTTCTTGAAAATTTTCAATAATGTTGATGGCAATGTTCATCCCATCAAGTAAATTTTGACAATCGAAAATAAATGGGATGGCCTAGCTTTTACCAAGTAGCTTTCATGTTAACGGTTCAAAATAATTGATGCTTTACGTATTGTATTAGTTTTATGTTGGTTTTAACTCCCTCTCGCAAGTTTAAAGCCTCCATCTTAAACGTTGATATTCAAGTTTTGTTTTTACCAAAATTAGAGTAAATTAAAACGTTGATATTCAAGTTTGTACAATCTTCTTTTTAAAAGTTTCAATCCATCAGATGTTCTTGGACGTAGCAATATAGAGGATACACACATCAATATGAGAGTTTTCATTACTGATAGTTCGAATGGAATGGGAAAAAACTTAAAATTAAGCGATTAAGATTTTATAATTCAAAATATTTTTAGACGTATCTTAATTATAAAGACAAGTAGCTGAATAGTAGACTCATCTTATTTTGTTACATTGAATTAAATATTCTGTGATATCTTTAACATCCCGCATTTTAAATCTAGTATGTTAGTTATGATTTATTCAATAATAAAGAAATAATAAATATGTTATGGTATATGATATAATATATTGAAATATATTACTTCGTATATTTTCAAACAATACTACGTAAAAATATATATACTTCATTCAATGATGTTTGCATATAAATAAGTAATTTATAAATAATGGCCGACATGGTAGGCATTTGAAACTTATATTTCGAATTTATTATGAACATAGTTTATTTTTAAATTTCAAGAGATACAAATCACTTGTGCTAAATATACATATATCTCTTTTGAAAGATACATATATCTAGTCTCATAGAGATAAGTATTAAGAAAAGAAAGTGGCATATATTAAGTTAGAAATACATAATTTAAGTTAGAAGAACCTCTCTACATCTATAATGAGGCTACTAAAAAATATTCACTCACGGGTGGGGTAAGTTCTTCTATTCCGATTCATGGTTATTCTCTTGGCTATATGGTTCATCCGGGTATGGGTGTTCATTGTTCGGTTCGGTCGGATTTTTTGACAAAAAATTGAACCGAACTGAAACTTTAGTTCGACAATAAAACCGGATCAAATCGTTCATGTTAAAAGAACTAAATTGTAAGTTTCGATTCAGTTTTATTCTTTGATTCGGTAATATTAATTAAAAATAGTTTTTAAAATATATTATTGAAAAAAATATAAAATTAAAGATTTATTTCGGTTCAGTTCGATTTGATATGAAATTATATATAAAAAAATAATATGAATTTAACATTCGGTTCGGTTCGAAAACCACCAAAATTTTGAGTCGAATTGAAACTTTGGTTATAACATTTTCCCAAACTGAACATATATAAAGAACCGACTAAACCGGTCATTTTTGGTTCAGTTCAGTAAAATAATTTTCACCCTACATCCGGGGAGAGATCAAGCTTCAAGAAAGAGTAAATGGTCTTCTTAATACACAAATGTATAACTCCCTAGTAGGGGTGGTGTGCAACTGCCCCGAAAAATCCGTCGTGTCCCGAACCGAGCGGGACGGGACGGAACAAAAAAGTTATTAGAAATTAGAAACCCTTCTCTAAACACTAGTGAAAGTAATGATAGACACAATATTTTCAGAGTCCTATTTTTTCTCTCCTGTTTTTTTATTGTCTTTCTTGCAACATAAGAAAGAAATTTTTTGGATCAAGATTTTGTAAATCTTTAGAGTCCTATTTTTTCTCTCCTGGGTTCAAGTTTTCATTCGAACATGTATAACCCTCACTATTTCGTAAAGTTTATGAAGTGTTCTTCATAAAATTAAATTAAATATTAAAAAATAAATAAATTATTAACGACTCTTTTTAATTTTTAGACAATAATAATTATATATTTTGAACTATCTATGTACCTCCTTGAATAATTATTTATGTTATTGTTTTTAGATATGTCTTATATCATCGTTTGTTAATGATGTATTAATATTTTTAATGTAATGATAAGATTCCTTAATATTTTTTAAATGAAAAAGCACATGAAAAAACTTTAAAAAATTCAAATGTAATTTTATAAATTAAAATATATAAATAAAAGTACTAGAAGTTGGAGCAACTACATGTTGAATGAAATCTATTACGTATTTATGAATTGTATAAACACTTAATGTTGTATATAATTTGTTAGTACTTTTTTTTACATTTTGAGGTATTATTTTAATTTAAGTTTTACTATAGTTAGGTTAGCTTGCAAAACGCACGTTTTAAGAACTATATTATACATATGATTTCAATTTGTGAAAGCCATGCATCATTCACCACTCTAAAAAAAAAGTTGTAGTCGCTAGACATTCTTATTCAATAAACCTAAGAATGTATATATATATATATATCTTGTCACTCATTAATGTTTTATCACTCATTAGATATTATATGTTTTATATGTCAATAAACCTAAGATTGAAGATATAACCCTTGGTTAATTAAAACCTAATCTACCCCTTAATCTTTGTAGAACTACTCTATTAAAAAATGGTGTAATGGGATAAAAAATGGTTTAAGGGGAAGTTTGATTGTTGAATTAGCCTATACTTTTGGAAAGATTTTTTATGAGGCCAAGTACAAAGGAAATGTAAGAGTGATTGAGTATTTAATGAGTTTATTAATTGTTGCTATTGGTAAGCTCTTGGACTTTGAAAGTGGATAGCTCATGTTGGGAACATTAGGTGCTTGATCCCTCGAAATGGGTCATGAATATTAGAACCCAACGACTCATATCAATTTGGTACAAAATCTAGAAAAATTGAGTGTCTGGCTTTTTTTTGTTTTTTATTTTTCATTTTTTTGCTAAAACAATTTTTATCGATTAGATCTAAACTCAATGGTCTAAATCTAACATGATCTCTTACGTTTGGAGGAATAGGAGAGGACCCTATCCCTAGCTCTACCAAAAATTATTTGGATCTGGGGACTAGTACTACTTAGTTATAAAATGTTAGTATTATATTTTCAAGTATAAAAATATTAGTATTATATTTTTATGTTGGTTGTTTAAATATGGTATGCGAAGTTTTATATATTTCTTTGAAGATATACTTCCATAGAGTAGTTTTTTTTCTTTGTAAAATCTTAGGCATATCTCGTCTAGTTTTAAAAGACTTATGTATCATGCTCTCATAATTTTTTTTTAAACAAATGTAGATAAGTCAATAAGTGAAAAGAAATCATAACTTAATCTCAAAGCAAAAAAATATATATTGGCAAGAGAACATTTGACAAATTATAAAATATTATTTTTGACAAATTATTCTTTTATTTTTGAAAAACATAAGATGGCGAAGAAATTTTTATGGTACAAAACCGTGCACTAATACAAGAGCTTAATGATCATTAAATTACCTATCTTAGGGTGATTTAATCCTAAAATAACTCCTAATGATACGGGGTTCTGCTATGGCGTAACATCTAAGGTAATATTTAGTTATATTTTTGTTTGAAATTTGAATGCTTAGAAAAGTTTAAAAAATGGAGAGATTTTTAATTTTTTTAACAAATGAAAGTAGATTTATTTGGTTTGAACTTCTATATTTTTTATCAACGGAGAGGATGATACAACATGAGGTTTGAACTCTGATCTTGAGGTTAGAAATCTATCATATAATCATGTGGCCTGATCTTCTATATGAGTTAGAAAAAATTTGAAAGTTACGATGAGAAGGTTCTTTTTTCTTTTCTTTTTTTAAAGTAAATGAGATTTATTGTGGGTTTACTTCCATATGACCTAGAGAAAAACAAAATTTCCCTCCTTAGACTTTAGCCGGTGTTAGTGCTTATATATAGTTTGAAGGACAATATTTTTCACATAAAATTTAGTCTTCTCTTGTGAGAGTAAGAGTGACAACGAGAGAATGATGATGAAAAGTTTAAGTGCTTCCACCACCGTCAACGGTGGCAAAAAAGGTATCATCCAGAATCCTTATCCTGAAGAACTCATAGAGATAACTTTAGCCGCTCTCACTCTTTGTTCTATAAAATATGCCAAAATCAATGTTGAAAGCCATCCATTAGTTGAAAAACAATCTCCCTCAAAAACCCCAAATCACAAAAAAGAATCCGGTCACAAAAATCAAACAAGTCCCTGAAAATCAATGAGGTGGTTGAGTCTTTTTATGATCATACCTATAAGCCACCTTTAATTCATCTGTTCAAGTTTTCATGAGAGATTTCATTGGTACTTGCAACAGACCGTTCGAGAAGCAATTGACAGAGAGCGATGTGAAAGATGATTTAAGCAGACTTCTTCTCAACAAAGAAGACGTTGAAAGTTTTCTTTTTCCAATGTTGACTGAAGAAAATAATCTAAAGGAAGCAATTTCAATCACAATTTATGATTTCTAAGGGAAACAATTTCCAATGAAGTTTACAATATGCGCGGGTAAGTATTATGTTCTTACGCGTCGGTGGATGGCGTTTTACAAGGATAAAATATTGATTAAGTATATCAAGATTTTGTTTCCCTTCGGATGATCCGCCATGTTTAGACCTCTAAACTTTGTTTTGTAATTTCTTTTAGAAGGGTTCCGACCGTTTTCAAACTTTTCAAGAGGAAGAGGGTTTAACAGAGCATATATGAACTAGGGAAGATGGCATTTTCTTACTTAGCTTCTTAGGAAAGGCAAAGTCCCAGGGTTGAGCTACGGCGAGGAGCACGGGCTGAGATCGCCATTCGAAAATGAGGGAGAAAATCGCGCTGTGCGGGGGGGGGGGGGGGG
>QANY01009908.1:14069-26981 GCA_003255025.1 Datisca glomerata
GGGGGGGGGGGGGGGGGTGGAATGGAGAAGAAGACGTGCGATTCTTTTGATTTAGGTTTTTTTTTGCGACGGTTATTAAAAAACGTCGCTATAGATATTTACAGTTTTCTTTTGCGATGGTTATTAAAACCGTCGCAATAATGATTAAAAAAATCAATACTACACCGTTTTATTAAATAATCCCTCAAAGCATTTTGTGACGGTTAGATGGAACCATCGCAATAGGGATTAAAAAGGTAAAAAAATTAAGTAACCCCTTAAAGACATTTGGGACGGTTCACATGAACCGTCGCAATTTCTCAACTAATTGCGACGGTTCACATGAACCGTCGCAATTTCTCAACTAATTGCGACGGTTCACATGAATTGTCGCAATAGTGCAATTAATTGCGACGGTTCTCCTAAACCGTCGCAACATGGAAATAAAAAATATAATTAATTGCGACGGTTGGGCAACACCGTTGCAATATGTGACCCGTGGTGACGGTTAATTTAAAACCATCGATAAAACATAACTAAATGCGACGGTTGACTAAACTGTCACAATTTATCCCCATCGTTCAACAATTAGCGACGGTTGTCAAACCGTCATCGTATAGCCATCAAAATTGAAGGGATTTCTTGTAGTGTATCTTCTCTCCTCCATATCTCAAATTATCTCCAAGATGAGTTGTTGGAGTAAATTATCTCCAAGATGAGTTGTTGGAGTAAATTATTAGATAATATACTTTAACTAATAAATTACATTTGCTTTTTTTTTTTATTTACATTTTCATGTGTGTTATTCATTTCATACATTTTTAGCTATCTTATCTCGATAATTTATATAATACAGTTGATTATATTAAATATAAACTTTTATTTAATATACTTTAACTAATAAATTACATTTGATTTATTAAATATATTAAATCTCGTTTCAAATATATATAGTTTTTTTAAATTCTAGTGTTTTTTATAATACTTTAACTAATAAACTACAATTAATTTTTTTTTTTACATTTTTCACGTGTCTTATTCATTTCTTTCATTTTTAGCTATATATTGATAATTTATGCTATACAATTGATTATATTAAATAAAAGTTTAAAACATAAATCTATTGATGAATGTAAAATGATGTCAATAGAAACAATTTCGTGTTTTTTAGGATACAATCTTAATAAAATATTTATTTTCTTGGTGAAGATTGATTTATTGAAATATTTTTGAATCAAAGATTATTGGGTGATAAAAGAAAGAAAATAAAGATACTTAAATGTTACTAAAAGTAAAATAAACTAACAAGAACGATAAGAATTCACCTAAAAAATTAAAGAGTAAGTTGTTAGTTGAATGGTGAAGATTAATTTTTTATTGATAGATAGGGCGTCGTCATATCTCACGCTTACTCATTTTACATATACATATATTATTTGTGAGTAGAACTATTTTTTACTTAATGATAAGAATGAAATTTATTCCATTTAAAAGTCGGTAAACATACGGACTTCAGATAAGATATTTAGTAATCAGCCGGATATTATCTATATTTTAAAATTCAAATTGTTCCTGATTTGCTCAACAGACTTACTTTTGTTCACTGAGAATTCTTCCTGATAGGACTCTTGTTGACTTTATCTTGGACAGGTACGAGGACATGTGCTTCCTCATAGTAATATAACAAAAATCGATCAATGGCTACGATCAGTCTAAATACGTCGAGTTCTTCTCACATTTGACCTATATCTCTCTCAAATGCGAACGCGAACGGCAAAGAAAGAAACATAAACAGTTAGTATGATAATCTATAGAATAAATAAAAAATAAAAAATTTGGATTATTATCTCTTAATATATGTCGAATTTCATGATAAAAATTTCTGTAAATAATTTCCATGGTAATTTAATTGTTTTCTCAAATTACTAAATAATAATTTACTCAAAAATTATGATTGTCGTCAATTTTAAGATTCTCAGAAAAATGACCATTCAATTGTCACTTAAAACTAGATTTTAATCAAAAGCAACATTAATTAAACAATTCAACATAATCATATCAAATCACAACGAATTCTATTCATAAACTTCATTCAAATTTCAGTATAATTTTAGATTGAATTACTTGGTTAATGTAGTTTTGGATTAAACTCTAGTCTTAAATAAGGATATGTGTTTTTTGAACATCTCAATATCCATTACTGTCATTAGATTTTTAAATTAAGGAATTAGATTAATTTATTATAAAATATAAAATAGAGGGAAATGTGTAATTTTTAAATATAAAAAGAGTGTGTGTAAATTAGATAACTACAAGAATTGTCAACGTAATTTTCTCAAAAGATTTTGAGGTAATTTCTTAAAAGAGAAGTTTAAAAGTCCTTTTTAAGTAGTTGTAAAAGAGAAACAAATAAGGTGTTCAGAGAAGAGAAGGGGATGTCCGCTAACCATTATGTGGCTGAGACACGTGGGATGGTTAGGGAGTTTCAAAGGGCTAATTAACCCCAAAAAGACCAAACCAACAAAAGTCTTACATTCCACATACATTGGTCGGTCCGTGCCGGTCTATTTTGCTCCTAAGCGCCCGTCGTCGACTGATGTCTACGCCTTATGGCTACGTGGCAACACATTAATAAACTGGGGCCCCGGGGATAGCTCTTTTCGTTGCAAATCGCCGTGCCTTTGGCTTTCGCGCCTAATCTGATTTTTTCTCTTCGTTGTAATCCACAAAAACATTTTGTTTGATGTCAATGTAATTTTGGTATGGTTGGACAATCTATATCAGATATTGAAATATTTTTCACGTGTCTTATAGATAAAAGGTCTCTCAACAATACTTAACTTGACTCTACTAACCAAAAGATAAAGGGTAAAATTGGAAAGAGAACTTTTTCTATATTGGTCTATGACTCTTTGTTGCTTACGCTTATAGTGACTATTTGGAAAACATAAGACGACGAAGAAATTTTTATGGTACAAAACCCTGTACTAATATAGGAGGTTAATGATCATTAAATTACCTATCTTGGGGTGATTTAATCCTAAAATAACTCTAAATGGTACGGGGTTGTACCATGGCCTAACATCTAAGGCAATATTTAGTTATATTTTTTGTTCGAAATTTAAATGCTTAGAAAAGTTTAAAAAAGTGCAGAGATTTTTCAATTTTTTTTAACAAATGAAAGGAGATTTATTGTGGTTTGAACTTCTACACGAGTTAGGAAAAACAAAATTTCGCCCCTTAGACTTAGGCTTATATATAGTTTGAAGGACAATGCTTATCACATAAAGTTTAGTCTTCTCTTGTGGACGTGAGAGTGAGAGTTTCCCACAAAGTTTATTCTTTTCTTGTGAGGGTGAGAGTGACAATGAGACAATGATGAGGACAAGTTCAAGTGCTTCCACCACCGTCAATGGTGGCAAAAAAAGTATCGTCCAAAATCTTTACCCTGAAAAACTCATAGAGATAAGTTTAACGGCTCTCACTTTTTCTTCTATGAAATATGCCAAAATCATCGAAGAAGACTTGAAAGCCCTTCATGAGTTGAAAAATAATCTCTCTGAAAAACCATAAACACCAAAAAAATCCGGTCATAAAAATCAAACAAGTCATTGAAAATCAATGAGGTGGTTGAGTCTTTTTATGACCATTCCTATAACCCATCATTAATTCCACCAATTCCGGTTTCATGAGAGACTTCATCGGGATTTGTGGCAAGCCGTTCGAGAAGTAATTGACAGAGAGCGATGTGAAAGATGATTTAAGAACACTTCTTCTCAACAAAGAAGACATTAATAGTTTTTTTATTCTACTGTTGACTGAAGAAGATAATCTAGAAAAAAGAATTTCGATCACAATTATGATTTACAAGGAAAACAATTTCTGAGGAAGTTTACAATATGGGCGGGTAAGTATTATGTTCTTACGAATGGGTGGACGGCGTTTTGCAAAGATAAAATGTTGATTAAATATCAAGATTTTGTAACACTTTGGATGTTCCGTCATGTTCATACATCTAAGCTTTGTTTTCTGATTTCTTCTAGAAGGTTGCCGACCGTTTTCAAACTTCTCAATTAGCGACGGTTGTCAAACCGTCACCGTATAACCGTCATCGTATAACCATCGCCATTGAAGGGTTTTCTTGTAGTGTATCTTCTCTCCTCCATATCTCAAACTATCTCCAAGATGGGTTGTTTGAGTAAATTTCACCCTTGCCGTCATAAAATAAAAAAATCACATATCATTTTATTTAATAAATCAAAATTATTACATAATAACTAAATAAGAATGTATTGAATTGGCCTACCAGGCTGGATCTCACATATATGAAAGACAAACTGCAAAAAATGAATGAAATTAGTAAACAAGCCTAACTCGCAGCCCGACTATATGATGAGCAAGTGTTGGTTTAAAGCTCCATTTCAAATCACAAATATTAATGTTTCTGACTTCTCAATTAAATAGAAAATGAGAAAATGAAAACCAAGAGAGAAATATGAAATGTGCATCCGCGTAAGAGTGATACTTTAAAAACAATTTAAAGTTCATAAAATATCCTGAAATTATTAGTAAATAAAAAAATCGAGAGAGATCATTTTCAGTCAGAAATTTATTTTTTGAAGTTTCAAAATTATGAACTCGAGTCACCAAATATATTTCTCTGATTAGAAGCGAAAATGAAAAATCAAGCTGACCTTCCACATAGAACCGATATCATTATTGAAGCTCTTTTCCTAAAATTATAAAACGTTGTGATAGAAAATGATATTTTATGATGATAATTATAAAGTGACGCTAATGGTTTACGACGTATAACGTCGTGCAAATTTGTTTGATATATTTCGCAAGAGTGTTTTATAAAATATCATAAGAGAAAATACTAACTTATGACATTGTTTTCGTTAGGGGGTAATCGATTCGGTTCGATCAGTTATTTGGATAAAAATTGAACCGAACCAAAACTCAAGATTCGGTCCTAAATCGAATTGTACTGCGAGTCTCATATGAATCGAACTAAACCGTGACTTAAGATTTGATTCGGTTTTGCAATTCGGAAGCAGAACATTTCTGAATTACAAGACAAATAGGGTTACGATTTGTAATGCGGCTGTTTAGCTACAGAGAGCAAGATATAAATGTGGATGATGATGATGAACTGTTCAAAACTAGTAAGTTTCTAAATCACGCTACCTTTCAAGCGGCCCAATATGACTTGGCATAGAGTACTTGTTCAGAAATTAGAATTACAATCCAACTATGACTCTTTAACTGTTTGTGTTTCTTTCTTTTTAATTACAACACCGACGACTTCTTTTCCAGTAAAATCACAGATTTTGACTAAAAATCAGGAGTCCAAATTGAAGAGAGAAATCATCGGGTAGAAGATAAAGAAAAGATTACTATGCAAACTTCTTAGTGGAAACTAAATTTAAAGTTCATTTTCCCTCTCAAATTTTGACAAAAAATCAAAATTTCCCCCCTTAATTAGTCGGTGTTAATACTTATGTATAGTTTGAGGGACACTATTTTCCCAACAAATTTTAAGTCGTCTCTTGTGCGTGAGAGTGGGAGTTTCCCATTAAGTTTAGGCTTCCCTTGTGAGATTGAGAGTGACAGTGACAACAAAAAAATGATGAGAAAAAATTCAAATATTTCTGTCACCGTCAACGATTACAGAAAAGACGTCCTCCATAGTCTTTATCCTGAAGAACTCAGAGAAATAAGTTTAGCGGCTCTCACTCTTTGTTCTATGAAGTATGCCAAAATCAACGAAGAAGACTTGAAAGCCCTCAATGAGTTGAAAAACAATCGCCCTGAAAAACTCCAAATCACCAAAAAAATCCAATCCAAAAAATCAAACAAGTCCCTGAAAATCAATGAGGTGGTTGAGTCCTTTTACGATCATACCTATAACCCGCCATTAATTTCACCTGTTCTGGTTTTCATGAAAAATTTCATCGGTATTTGCAGTAGACCATTCGAGAAGTAATTGACGGAGAGCGACGTGAAAAATGATTTAAGTAGACTTCTACTAAACAAAAAAGACGCCGAAAGTTTTCTTATTCCATTGTTGAGTGAAGAAGATAATCTAGAAGAAGGAATTTCGATCACAATTTATGATTTGCAAGGAAACCAATTCCCGATGAAGTTTACGATGTGGGCGGGTAAGTATTATGTTCTTACACGCGGGTGGACGACATTTTGCAAAGATAAAAACTTGATTAAGTATCAAGATTTTGTAACTCTTTGGATGTTCCGTCATGTTCAGACCTCTAAACTTTGTTTTGTAATTTCTTCTAGAAGATTGTCGACCATTTCCAAACTTCTCAAGAGGAAGAGGGTTTAACATAGTATATATGAATTAGGGAAGATGGCCAATTTACGAAGTTCCATTCTATTTGTATGAGTTCTACTTATGTTTATTAGAAATCCACTTTAGTCTTTGTTGAGAAATGTTAAAGAAAATTAAATAATAGAACTAACAAAATCTAAATTTAATTATTAAAATTATAATCTACGCATACATGAACATTGATTATAATAATAAAGGAATAATGCAAGAATTGCATTATAAGCATGACGATGCAAAAATGCTAAATAAATAAACATGTAAAGGAAATTAATGTTAACAATTACAACAAAATGAAAGTAAAAGAATAGAGATAAGCTATAGGATGTCAAATTATAGAAAACATAAAATATTGAGATTATAAAAATGCAAGAATAAAGTAAAAGATTATATTATGTAATAAATGAAAAAAATTAAAAAATAATTATAATATATATATATGGCTGAGGAAAGTTCCTCTGTTGCATCCCTTTTATGTTTTTTTTTATTTATTTTTTAATAATATTATATATTATAATATAATATAATAATAATATTATTATTATTAAATAAATAAATTTAAAAAAATGATGAAAAATAAATCATATATTTCTCTAACATAAAATGTCTATTTTTTTTACTACTTAGTCCACTAATTGTCATTTTTCTTTCCTTCCCTCATTGGTCATTGCTAATCAAATAGTAAAGGGGATGATCATGGATGATAATTAGTTCAAACAAGTGTCACAAAATGATGAACATAATAATAAAAAAAAACTTTGTGGGAAAATTAAAAGTTTCACAACTTAGATATTTGCATAATCTTGTATAGAGGTTTTCCTCTCTATTTTATGCATTGTTATGTGTGAGAAAATTATCCTAGGGGATCTTTGCATCAAATGTACACTTTCAACCCATTAAAAGGGTTGATTCACATTTGGTCAATTTTTCCAGCCCTCAAAACTTTATCATCATCCTCATTAATTAAGTTGATGACAAAGACATCTCAATATCCATGTAAAGAAATCATCAAAGCATAAAATTAAAATGTTAAGATTTAAATGAGGAGAAATGATAGGGAATGAACAATCCACTTATGTACATAAAAAAAATACAAAAGATATCAACTACATTCATATGAAGAAGAGAGATGAACAAAATATATTATGAACAAATGTACCAAACAATTAAGCTACCTTGAGAAGAAGAAATGGAAGAAGATGAAGATAATAGAAGTGTAGAACCTCTTTCTCTCTCTAAAATCACCTCTCTTTCCAACTCCTCTCTTTCTCACTCTAAAAAATGACTTCCCCCCCTTTTTTACTCCCCAAAAGACATCTCCTTAAGTGAAGACTTCATTCTTATTTATAGGCAAAATTAGGGTTTGCCTTTTTTACTTTTAGTATTTTTTCAATTTTTATTTTTTTAGTCCTTTTTTTTCAATTTTTACTTTTTAGTCTTTGGACCACTTTTCTTATTTTAGTATTGGATTAGTTTTCAAATTATACATATAGTCTTGGATTATTATAAGAGCCAAAATATAAAGAATGTATATTTCATGTATTAGGCCGGATAAAATATGGTATCTACACGTATTATATTTTTATGTTGGTTGTTTAAATATGGTATGTGAAGTTTTATATCTTTCTTTGAAGATATACTCCCATAGAGTAATTTTTTTCTTTGTATACTCATCTATGTAGTAACATCTTAGGCATATCTCGTCTAGTTTTAAAAGACTTGTGTATCATGCTCTCATAATTTCTTTTTATACAAATGTAGATAAGTCAATGAGTGAAAAGAAATCATAACTTAATCTCAAAGAAAAAAAATATTTATTGGCAAGAGAACTTTTGACAAATTATAAAATATTATTTTTGACAAATTATTCATTTGTTTTTGAAAAACATAAGATGACGAAGAAATTTTTATGGTACAAAACCCTGTACTAATACAAGAGCTTAATGATCATTAAATTACCTATCTTAGGGTGATTTAATCCTAAAATAACTCCTAATGGTACGGGGTTCTACCATGGCGTAACATCTAAGGTAATATTTAGTTATAGTTTTGTTTGATATTTGAATGCTTAGAAAAGTTTAAAAATTGGAGAGATTTTTAATTTTTTTTTTACAAATGAAAGTAGATTTATTTGGTTTGAACTTCTATATTTTTTTATCAAGGGGGCGGATGGTACAACATGAGGTTTGAACCCTGATCTTGAGGTTAGAAACCTATGATATAATCATGTGGCCTGATCTTCTATATGAGTTAGAAAAAATTTGAAAGTTACGATGAGAAGGTTATTTTTCTTTTCTTTTTTAAAGTAAAGGAGATTTATTGTGGGTTTACCTTCCATATGACTCAGAGAAAAATAATCCTTAGACTTTAGCCGGTGTTAGTGCTTATATATAGTTTGAAGGACAATATTTTTCACATAAAATTTAGTCTTCTCTTGTGAGAGTAAGAGTGATAACGAGAGAATGATGATGAAAAGTTTAAGTGCTTCCACCACCTTCAATGGTGGCAAAAAAAGCATCGTCCAGAATCCTTATCCTAAAGAACTCAAAGAGATAAGTTTAGCCGCTCTCACTCTTTGTTCTATAAAATATGCCAAAATCAACGTTGAAAGCCCTCCATTACTTGAAAAACAATCTCCCTCAAAACCCCAAATCACCAAAACAATCTAGTCACAAAAATCAAACAAGTCCCTGAAAATCAATGAGGTGGTTGAGTCTTTTTATGATCATACCTATAAGCCTCCTTTAATTCACATGTTCAAGTTTTCATGAGAGATTTCATTGGTATTTGTAACAGACCGTTCGAGACGCAGTTGACAGAGAGCGATGTGAAAGATGATTTAAGCAGGACTTCTTCTCAACAAAGAAGACGTTGAAAGTGTTTTTTTCCATTGTTGACTGAAGAAGATAATCTAAAGGAAGCAATTTCGATCACAATTTATGATTTCGAAGGGAAACAATTTCCAATGAAGTTTACGATATGCGCGGGTAAGTATTGTGTTCTTACGCGTCGGTAAATGGCGTTTTGCAAAGATAAACTATTGATTAAGTATATCAAGATTTTATTTCCCTTTGGATGTTCCGCCATGTTTAGACCTCTAAACTTCATTTTGTAATTTCTTATAGAAGGTTGCCGACCATTTTCAAACTCTTCAAGAGGAAAAGGGTTTAACAGAGCATATATGAATTAGGGAAGATGGCCATTTTCTTACTTAGCTTCTTAGGAAAGGCAAAGTCCTAGGGTTGAGCTACGGCGAGAAGCACGAGCTGAGATCGCCGTTCGAAAATGGGGGAGAAAATCACGCCCATTAAGAGCTGTGCGGGGGGGACAGGGGAAATGGGGTAGAAGACTCGTGATTCTTTTGATTTAGGGTTTTTTGCGACGGTTATTAAAAACCGTCGCTATAGAAATTTACAATTTCCTTTTGCGCAATAGTGATTAAAAAAATCAAAACTACACCGCTTTATTAAATAATCCCTCAAAGCATTTTGTGACGGTTAGATGGAACCATCGCAATAGGGATTAAAAAAGCAAAAAAATTAAGTAACCCCTTAAAGACATTTGTGACGGTTCACATGAACCGTCGCAATAGTGCAATTAATTGCGACGGTTCTCCTAAACTGTCGCAACATGGAAATAAAAAATATAATTAATTGCGACGGTTGGGCAACATCGTTGCAATATGTGACCCGTGGTGACGGTTAATTTAAAACTGTCGGTAAAACATAACTAATTGCGACGGTTGACTAAACCGTCACAATTTATCCCCATCGTTCAACAATTAGCGACAATTGTTAAACCTTCGTTTTATAACCATCGCAATTGAAGGATTTTCTTGTAGTATATGTTCTCTCCTCCATATCTCAAACTATCTCCAAGATGGTTTGTTGGAGTAAATTTCACCCTCGCCGCCGTGTAATATATATAAAATAAATAATTTTTTGATAATTTCATAAAATAAAAAAATCACATATCATTTTATTTAATAGCCCAAAATTATTACATAATGACTAAATAAAAATGTATTGAATTGGCCTACCAGGCTGGATCTCACATATATGAAAGACAAACTGCAAAAAATGAATGAAATTAGTAAACAAGCCTAACTCGCAGCCCGACTATATGATGAGCAAGTGTTGTTTTAAAAGCTCCATTTCAAATCACAAATATTAATGTTTCTGACTTCTCAATTAAATAGAAAATGAGAAAATGAAAACCAAGAGAGAAATATGAAATGTGCATCCGCGTAAGAGTGATACTTTAAAAACAATTTAAAGTTCATAAAATATCCTGAAATTATTAGTAAATAAAAAAATCGAGAGAGATCATTTTCAGTCAGAAATTTATTTTTTGAAGTTTCAAAATTATGAACTCGAGTCACCAAATATATTTCTCTGATTAGAAGCGAAAATGAAAAATCAAGCTGACCTTCCACATAGAACCGATATCATTATTGAAGCTCTTTTCCTAAAATTATAAAACGTTGTGATAGAAAATGATATTTTATGATGATAATTATAAAGTGACGCTAATGGTTTACGACGTATAACGTCGTGCAAATTTGTTTGATATATTTCGCAAGAGTGTTTTATAAAATATCATAAGAGAAAATACTAACTTATGACATTGTTTTCGTTAGGGGGTAATCGATTCGGTTCGATCAGTTATTTGGATAAAAATTGAACCGAACCAAAACTCAAGATTCGGTCCTAAATCGAATTGTACTGCGAGTCTCATATGAATCGAACTAAACCGTGACTTAAGATTTGATTCGGTTTTGCAATTCGGAAGCAGAACATTTCTGAATTACAAGACAAATAGGGTTACGATTTGTAATGCGGCTGTTTAGCTACAGAGAGCAAGATATAAATGTGGATGATGATGATGAACTGTTCAAAACTAGTAAGTTTCTAAATCACGCTACCTTTCAAGCGGCCCAATATGACTTGGCATAGAGTACTTGTTCAGAAATTAGAATTACAATCCAACTATGACTCTTTAACTGTTTGTGTTTCTTTCTTTTTAATTACAACACCGACGACTTCTTTTCCAGTAAAATCACAGATTTTGACTAAAAATCAGGAGTCCAAATTGAAGAGAGAAATCATCGGGTAGAAGATAAAGAAAAGATTACTATGCAAACTTCTTAGTGGAAACTAAATTTAAAGTTCATTTTCCCTCTCAAATTTTGACAAAAAATCAAAATTTCCCCCCTTAATTAGTCGGTGTTAATACTTATGTATAGTTTGAGGGACACTATTTTCCCAACAAATTTTAAGTCGTCTCTTGTGCGTGAGAGTGGGAGTTTCCCATTAAGTTTAGGCTTCCCTTGTGAGATTGAGAGTGACAGTGACAACAAAAAAATGATGAGAAAAAATTCAAATATTTCTGTCACCGTCAACGATTACAGAAAAGACGTCCTCCATAGTCTTTATCCTGAAGAACTCAGAGAAATAAGTTTAGCGGCTCTCACTCTTTGTTCTATGAAGTATGCCAAAATCAACGAAGAAGACTTGAAAGCCCTCAATGAGTTGAAAAACAATCGCCCTGAAAAACTCCAAATCACCAAAAAAATCCAATCCAAAAAATCAAACAAGTCCCTGAAAATCAATGAGGTGGTTGAGTCCTTTTACGATCATACCTATAACCCGCCATTAATTTCACCTGTTCTGGTTTTCATGAAAAATTTCATCGGTATTTGCAGTAGACCATTCGAGAAGTAATTGACGGAGAGCGACGTGAAAAATGATTTAAGTAGACTTCTACTAAACAAAAAAGACGCCGAAAGTTTTCTTATTCCATTGTTGAGTGAAGAAGATAATCTAGAAGAAGGAATTTCGATCACAATTTATGATTTGCAAGGAAACCAATTCCCGATGAAGTTTACGATGTGGGCGGGTAAGTATTATGTTCTTACACGCGGGTGGACGACATTTTGCAAAGATAAAAACTTGATTAAGTATCAAGATTTTGTAACTCTTTGGATGTTCCGTCATGTTCAGACCTCTAAACTTTGTTTTGTAATTTCTTCTAGAAGATTGTCGACCATTTCCAAACTTCTCAAGAGGAAGAGGGTTTAACATAGTATATATGAATTAGGGAAGATGGCCAATTTACGAAGTTCCATTCTATTTGTATGAGTTCTACTTATGTTTATTAGAAATCCACTTTAGTCTTTGTTGAGAAATGTTAAAGAAAATTAAATAATAGAACTAACAAAATCTAAATTTAATTATTAAAATTATAATCTACGCATACATGAACATTGATTATAATAATAAAGGAATAATGCAAGAATTGCATTATAAGCATGACGATGCAAAAATGCTAAATAAATAAACATGTAAAGGAAATTAATGTTAACAATTACAACAAAATGAAAGTAAAAGAATAGAGATAAGCTATAGGATGTCAAATTATAGAAAACATAAAATATTGAGATTATAAAAATGCAAGAATAAAGTAAAAGATTATATTATGTAATAAATGAAAAAAATTAAAAAATAATTATAATATATATATATGGCTGAGGAAAGTTCCTCTGTTGCATCCCTTTTATGTTTTTTTTTATTTATTTTTTAATA